>BSBM01003400.1:0-47458 GCA_027924585.1 Larix kaempferi
TTTAATAGGTTTTTACCTGACCTGCCTACGCCTAGAAGTTACCTGCCAAACCCTGGCGCAAAGGGGGATCTGTACAAAAATATGGCCTATGGAAGCTACCCTGCCAGAGTGTGGAAAAAATTATATCTTATCTTTGGATAAATGCTAGAATTAAGCGAGTTTACAAATTTGAAATCATAGTTTATTAACCCAGATGGATGGAGGAATATGCCTCTGACCCTGTACAAATGCAATTTGTTCTTTACAAAATGTGTGTTCAAAGACGTTTTTGGGATCCACCGGACCAACCCAAAATACAAAACGAGCAGATTGGGGAATCACTTAGAATAGGTTTTTACCCCACCCACCGCCTAAGCTTATACTGTAACCTGCCTGATTATAATAAATTATATTACATGCATTAAATAATCGATTTGGCTTATGGCATGCATACATATACAAATAGGGGGTTCCGGTAATTAATATTATTTCTATATATAGATAGCTAACTTATGAAGGATAATAACTTAATAGTGATGGATCGAGGGGGCCTGTAGAAAAATAGGTTTTTCCGCAATACGTTTTATAATATTAAATATATAAACTAATGCTTTCCTTATGACTTTATGGACACGAAGTATTGAAAGCGTAAAGTGTAAGTAACTTAACGTCCCTCGTACCTAACCCTTTCCCTAAGCGGACAAGCAATAGTTCCTTACCTTATAGCTAGCTATTTGAGGGGAACAAATAGAGGGTTAGTAACTTGGAAGGAAGAAAGAGAGCCAGCTGGTGGAATACGCGAGCTGGGGAAGTAAAATGAAAAATAGATTTAGTCACTGGATAGCCGGGGTAGCCTTTCCCCTAACCTCGATATATTTATTCTTCGCATTCGTCGTCGCCGCCATCAAGGTTTGGGGTGTTACTGAGTTTAGTAACCGGGAAGGAAAGAGACCTCGCACCCGAAATGATCCGCTATTAAACATGTGATATCCAATATCCAAGATGAAGTCGGAAGTTACAGTTGATTTATTGGGCTTGGTACCTAAAAAACTGAACTAACCCCTCCTCCAAGCTTTCTTTACTATATAATATACCAAGCTTTATCTTTACTTACGTGCATGCTATCCACCTTTTACCAAACAGACTTTACTTACTTGCCTTCACCCTACCGTTTAGGGAGTGTTGTCCTTTATAAACCCATTGCTGAAGCCAGGAATGCTCTTCTGTAGAGTCGGCACTAGGATAATATGTACCCTCCCTTCTTTACCTTGCCTTATTAATTCTATGGGTACACCACTATTATCTATTGGTATGGCTGAGCCTTGTCATACGATTGAGTAATAACTTATTGCTAGTAAAGGAATATAACTACCCACCCCTGTCATTTACTTATAATGCCTGCTACCCACTACCCTTTTATTTTACCTTGAATTGCTGAAAGCCGCTAGTCGATACCAGGTGTCGATCCAACAGTCGATGCAGTCAATCCAGGTGGGAATCCACTCGATGACAGTCAGAGCTGGGATTTTATACTTAAAAAGGGTAACAGTTCTAATAAAATAGCTCAATTTACTTATTTGGTGGGGGCTACCCCGGACGAGTGGCTCCGCCCCACGAATTAGAAAAGGTTGTAAATATTAAGTACCAGCGAAACATTGTGTCTGTGCCCAAGCGGGTAGGCCATCAATCGTTTTTCCTTTCCCTTTCCCTGCATTAGGTGAGGCTAGGTGTTGTGGGTTAGGCCAGGCTAAAGGCTCCTGGCAAAAGGCAAAAGGCTTATAGGTTCACGGTGAAAGAGGATAAAGGTGAAAGGCTTCTGGCGGTTGAAAGTAAAAAGTTTTCTGGTGAGAGGCTTCTGGTCAACCTCTCTCCTGGTATGGTGTTATATGGTTACCTCTATCTATAATCTGCCAGTAATTAATTCTCTTCCTTTGTATGGTGCTCCCCTGTCTGGCTCAATCAATATATTGTCTGGTGGGGACATGTGATGGGTGGGGAGTATTTAGTTGAATAGGTGCCACCGCTGGGCACTACATGACCTCACCTGAATGGTTTTCTCTCTATATAGCTCCCAATAACTCTCCTTTCCTTTGAGTCTGACCCTCAAAGGTTATATTATATTCCATATATATAGTACTCTGTCATTACTGCAATATCTCCATCTATATAGAAAAATTACCATTGTTCTGCAGCGTTCATTGAGGTTATGGGGGCTTTCCCATCTATTGCATATGGGGTTACTTGGCTAAATATCCTTTAGTAGAAAATGACACTTCTCTCTTGCATATGGTGTAATGGGGAAATATCCCGGGTATTCTCGTTTGTGCCACCAACATGGGTTAAACGGGTGGTATATTTAGGGAATGGGTCTAAGGATCACCTCGCCCTGGCCGCTCCTCTTTCGGGCCAGCAGCAGTAGCATGTCATTTTGATTGCTTAATTTGATGCTAGACCCGGCGGCTTAACCGGCTTTTCTTTTTTTACTTGCTTCGTTCGTTCGTTACTGGCAGGCTGGTCCAAGAATGAAATGAAACGGCAGTCCCTCGGACAGTCATGTGCTGTGGTTTAAAGCACAACGAGAGATAAAAACAGGAGGCCACTTGCCTTCTTTACTCCTTCTCAACCGGGAGAGCCTTAGGTCAGGCCTTAGGTTGCATCTTATAGACTTTCTACTGCCTGGTGGGGCAGAGCTACAACTGCCTTAGATACTGCCCGGTGGCGCAGGGATTACACCTTTCTACTGGGGATCATTAACTTTTGCCCTCATCAACTGCTGAACGGGGATCACTAGTAGGTCGTCATTGTTGGTTCCATTTAGAAGTCCGAGTCGCATCACTAGCATAAAGGGGATCACTAGACAGAGCCAGAGCGGGGATAACTAGCAGGGGACCACCATTGGGACTTTATATATGTAATTTTGCCCTTCCCTTCATGAGAATTGTAACGAAGAAGGCCCTTTCAGCCAGCAGGGACAGTCAGTATTTTGTCCGCTTAAATTGACATATTTATGCTTGCTTAATATTTCCACTTTCACCCAAGGGTTAACGCTCTCACTCATTCATAAGCGTTATCCCTCACTCTTGACTTAAACGTTATCTTATTCCTATCCCGACAAATGATTGTGTTTATCCTGATGCATTGTTTTTTTAATAAGAAACTTGAAAAGCATTAAGGCTTATCGTACAATGGGCTATGGATGGAAGGAGAACGATTCAGCAAAACGATACTTTTATTTTATAGGTGATTTCCATAGTTAGATCTTTCATGGTTTTCTGACGCATGAGCACAATGTTCTATTTTTTCCCCTTAGATACGGCGCGGCTTGCTAAGGAGTTCTCTTAATAATTAAAGTAAAGGAGTCTTACTTTTCTATTTTTCCTTCACGAAGTTGGCCCTACCCTCCCAAAATCGGGTTATCCCATTCCTTTCTCTCCTTTTTGCCAGTTAATGTCTCATCAGAGATATATTATACAGCTGCAGCAAACCAAATAGCAATGGGGCGGGCCGTGGATAGACCGGTTTCACAAAAGTGTTGCTTATTTTGTAACGGATTTATTGACTCATATGATTTCGGTAACTAGCCAGGGAGAGAAGTGCATAAGGAGAAGACATAACTCCATAACACTATCCCACTTCTTTTGGGTAAACTAAAAGTATACTATGGATCTTTGGCTTGAAAGGTTAGATAGCTCTCGAGAATCAATAATAGAATAATAATAACTGTAAACATCGGAATAAATTAAAGGCAACCACAAAATTGTGGCTTGTTTGTGAAAGCTACAAATGAATGGGCAACGCCCACAAAGCTTTCTCAATTTCCCACATCAATAAAGCAGGGCCAGGTGAACATAGAGAGGAGAACTCGAGACCCCACCTTTTTGTTACTCAATTTCCCAGGTTCTATTACTAGGTGAAACGGTTCCCATCTTCTTGGACCAGGTGAACATTCCATCTCTATCATCTCCCGATGCCCACTTTCGTTACTCAATTTCCACCTTCGTTGGGCCAGTTCAAAAGATAGAGACTCCGTGCTTACGGCTCTCTGGAGAAGAGAAGGGCAACTTTGTTTTGCTAAAGGTATTACTGTACAATTCGTAGGGATATCATTATCCATTTACTTCTAAAACGTCCAATTAAGAAGGATAGAATTATCCATTTCACTAATAAATGACCAATAAAGATATACATAATTATCCATTTCAATAATAAACGACCAATAAAGATAGTTAGAATTAGCCATTTCACTAATAAACGTACTGCCCATTTAGGCTTATGAATGGACTTCTTCAACGTATGCATGCTGACATCATATAGTAAGATGTTGTAGTAGATCCAGCTGCTATGTTTATGCCACATTGTATATGAAATAGTAAATATGATTATATGGATTTAACGGGTTGTTCATAGCCAATCCAAATATGCCAATCCAGACAGGACTGGGGCTGCTACAAGGTAAAAACTGTATCCATGCAAGTAGAGCAAGTAGAAGAGTATGAACTAGTAGAGATGCTAGTTCAAGTCCAAATGTAAATATGCATTTGAAACTTCTCTCTATTTGTACCTGGCCAAGTATATATATATATATGCCAATACCAAATATTAACACGACTCTATGGCCATATCATATGTTAAAACCAGGGAGACTAAAGATCTTACTTTGTTTTTGTTCGTATGTATGGGTGGATACACCAATAGCTTCTTCACAGGAGCGAGCTCATAGAGATAATTCAGGTAGAGTAGAGATGGCTGCAACGTCATGGGTAGGTCTGCTGGTTGTTAGATTTTACAAGGATGTAAAGGTGTATTCTCCTATTTTGAAAGGAATGGAGACTAAACTGACTAGACTAGTAGAGTTCTTATTAGCTTTGTTTGTTATATATGGAAACATCATATAGTAACAGGTATAGATATGCTATATCATACCCAAGTAGAGTAAGCAGAGTCTCTGAGCTCCCAGCTCTGGCATCCACTTGTGGACTTAGTATTGGATCTTCAGATCAACGTCTCCACGGCGAAATCTAGGTAGTTAGATTCTGGCTTTCACCAAGGCTAGCACTTGGATTGGAGGGCATGGGCCTATAGATTAGGCCTATAGATTACAATTATTAAGCCAGGCAGAACTGCTCTATGCAATTTGAAACTTGTTTTTCAGAGTAGAGCTTAATAGTATCAGAGTTTATCAATGATGGTTTGATGAGATGATGAAAGATGTTACTATTGGCTCCATTAATTTTAGAAACTCTTAAGTGTATATTACAGAATCTCCACTTATACCTTAAGTTTTTTCCACTCCTACAAGTTTGCATACAAGCCCGACGATTCCTCCTAGGGTAGGATCTTAGGTTATATAGTTCATAGAATGGTCCTTAGGTTATTATTATAATAATAGTTAGAGTTTATTATAGGCCAGATATGGTGCCTCAAGTTATAGATATCATGTTGTAAGAGGTGATAGCACAGTGCAGAGTATATCTAGCTATCTTAGGGGTTACTTGAGTAGTAAAAGATACAAAGTTAGTAGTATTTTATATATATATATAGATAGAGTCCAGATGGTCACATGCATTTATAGTTTATTCGCAGTATAGTCAGGTAGCGATAATCGTAGGTCATCTTCACAAGCTTTGAGTAGCTACTTTAGATTGGTGAGACCACGACATATCATAGCTTTATAAATGCATCCTCCATAGGGGGATGTCTCCTACTTTATAGCCATCACCTTCGTAGTCATAGCCATAGCCACAGCCATATATGAAGGTACCTATTGGAGATACACATGGATAGACGCAACTGAAAGAGGGCATTGGGCACTCGTATATTACTGACTACAATTTTATATGTTTTTTTTTTAACATTATATATTTTTGTTGTGTTATGATATACCACACACATAGTTTTGTGCTTATGTATGATTTTGGCATGAGGCTAGCCCCTGACATGTGGGTGAGTAGTTTCTTTTTATATTTTTAGATAGGCATTATGTAAAAACATTGTTAAGTCATACATATATATATATGCATATGTAGTTATTTATGAGATGCGTGCAAAAGATATAGGCCATACTTCTGCTCCATTTCATTACTTAAGGCTTGGTCCAGACTTTCTATTATTACTTGCTAAATAAAATATAAATAAGAGAATAGCTCATGCGTAACCAACATGTTCCTCACGTTGCGGAGGTGAAATACTTTCGCCTTGTTTTGGGGCCCTGTGGAACGGGATACGGAATCAGTCTGGGCCCGGGAGGAGATTGTGGACAAAATAGGCTTCCTCTTACCACAGGCGGATATAGCCATAGGTAGGGTGGTAGAACGTCCCAATAATAGGGTCACATACTACCTTGCTATAAGGACACCTAATGCCCCTAATAAGAGGGCACTAAAGGCGGATATCCATAAAGCCTTCCCTAACATTTCCAATATTATTATTCGCGAAAGGGCGCGAGTGGTATAAGATGCGAAACCGCATCATGCATAAGGATCCTTTTTTCTTATTCATGCCGGGGGTAAGACCACAAGCTATTCCAAAAGGGGGGGTACTAAATATGAGCAACAGAGGGGTAAGGATCCTCCTCCTAGCCATAACTGAGCCTTGTTTACAGTATCTTTGGATGGGAAACCTACAATAACCTACAATACTTCAAGTTTTTTCTCAAGCGCCTTAAATTTATGGCCCTACACTATCACTAATGAGATTTATTTATGGGATTGGGAAAGCACTGGGAGAAGGAAACCCAAACCATTTCCACCCCAAACCAAACTAACCCCAAGCAGTTGTTCGTCATTGTTCGAGTCACTTCCACATCAATAGTTTCTAACTATGGTCGCTTCTTTCTTTACTGGTTGCTTCTTTACTGGTTGCTTCTATACTCTTGCCAATAAATATATGCTATGGTTGCTTATCTTCCACAAAACCCATTCCCCTTGGTGTGTCCGTATAGTTAGTTGCTCTAGAACCCATCCTACACCCGCACCAATAAAATAGAAAGTAATATATATATTTTTTTACTGGGAGGGGCGGGCACCTGCACCACGGACCAAGCACCTGCACCACCGGTATAAACCCAATCCTCGATAGAGATATCACTCAATACAGTCAATTATTTAATATGTAATTTATGCTACTCGTGAAGAAGATTCACATCACACTTCATAAAAGAATTGGTCGAGCATTCGTTTATAACCTTTTGGTAAAACACGAGTAGGCTCCTCGCTAACGCTCACCCGCACCCAATAAAAGCCTGCTTATCGGGGGGACGAGTTTACACACGACCATGAGGCCCAATCTCAATCGCTTTTAAACAAGGTTCGGGATCTCACATTGGTTATATAACCCTCGTTTGTGTTGCTGAGACACGCCGGATCAATGTCATCGCTTATTCCCCTCGTCATCGCTTATTCCCCTCAATGAATCGGGCCCGACAAAATGGTCATCCCTCACCCATAGCAAGCACCCCTCAGTCAGGCAGGGCACGCACCTAGCAGGCAGGGCACAATTATAGGGAAGGAAGGTGACGGGTGATCCTTGCCCAATGCGAGCAAGCAATAAATTTAATCCACTCAGATCAGTCTAGTTTGGAGCCGAGCTCCCTCTACCTTGGACACCCTCATCAGTAGAAAGGCAAGCCAAAGAGAAGGTCCTGTAGGCAGGCTTTAAGACCCGAGAGTGCTCTCCTTGAAAGGATTTTTAGAGAAGAAGCATATAGCAGCATACGAGCTAGCATCAGTATATCCAGCAGCAGATCGAGTAGATTCAGTTGCATATCCATATCGAGATCGAAAGCTTGTTCCAGCGTCTAAGTTAGTTACAGCTTATGCTCTAGTACCAGCTTACCTTATTGATCAACCCGCATCCTCTAGGATAAATAGCCAATTGATGGTAGCTTTACCTGTTTAAGTAGACCCCAGCAGCGGAGGCGGAGGTCATAGATGCAGAGGCAGCTGCAGCCCAAAAAATAGAAAGATTAAGTGCCAGTTGTTTCATCGGTTGATCCGGAACCACCTATTATACATTATAGCAGAGGCACTTAGGTCCGAATCCTGCCACCTCGATAACTTAGTCAACTCAAATACAGCAGAACATCAGCAGAACATAAATTGTTACCACCTCCTATTATTCATAAGCCGCGGCTTACTCCAACGTTGTTTCCCATAGAAGACTTTCCTGGCCACTATGGTTTTGTTAAGTCCCCCTTTTGTCCGGAAACTCAAATTAATCCTTGCACGGCTAAGATGGAGGCTTGCAATAGAAAGATAACGTATCCTAATAGGGAATACTTTTAATTAATAAGGAAGGGCTTATACCTATTGTGAAGGTTGCCTAAGCTAGTTGAGATGTAGGCTTTTGAGTTTAGATTTGCTAAGGCTGGGCTGATATCTATTAATAAAGCACATCCTTTACCTTTTATAAAGAATCTCCTTAAGGGCAGCAAAATAAAATAAAAAAGGGAGAGGAAGAATAAAGAGAAAATCAAGCAAAGCGGGAGGAGCATAATATAATTGAGGAATAAAGACAAAGGAATTTTTAGAATGAGAACAAAGTAAAGGAAGAAGAAAACAGAAAGAGGAATAGAGAGCCAAGAAGCAAGGATAGAGACCCCAACAGGTGGCACTGATGAAGGGGGCCTCTCCCTCCACTCCATGCACACCTTCCTCCCAGTTTACTGAGTTGCTATCACTGGCAGTGCCCACTCCTAGTACATCAGGCACTAGGATGGAAGCAGTCCAACCTTTGAGTTCTATTGATCCCATTTCTTTCTTGAGGAAGGAGGAGGTCAAGCAGGCCAGGAAAGACCTTTAATCAGCTATGGATCCAGCAGATGCAGTGGCTCAGCCCAGGCTGATCACCATTTATGACCCCAGGACTGGGGGGTTTACCCTGACATCTAGCGAGCCTTGGGCTAAAAAGTTTGAATATTTATTTGAGGGCTAAGCGAAGTCAACCAGAGAACCATATTTATATATGTCATTTAACCCTTACTTTATTAATGAATTTCACCCCCTTCCCTTAGAGATAGATGTTGGTTGGCAGGCGGATGGATCAATAAGGGTTGCTGTACGAAGGAAGGTTTATACTATCCTATTTATGGGCCTATCGACGGATTACGGAACCTATTTATGAGCCTATCGCGACCTATTTATGAATCTGTCGACGGAGCCTGTCAACGGAACCTCTTTATGAACCTGTAGACTAATGGTGTTATCAAGGGCGAAGCCCGAGCCAAGCCCATTGATTGATGACCTGTTAAGCCTATTTAGTTAATGGCCTATTTAGGACCCAGCCTGTTAAGCCTGTTTCGTGTTCATGGCCTGTTAAGCCGGTTTAGGGCCTGTTTCTGACCTGTAACCCTGGCCTGTCAAAAATGTTTAGGGCCTTTTAAGTCAATAAGGAGGCTTACCGATACAGTCATTCATTCTCTCTCCCGGGAAGCTTAGATCAATAAGGAATACCGCTCTGTGAAGCCTGTTTCTGCGTAGGTGGGCATTAAAAGCCTCCCCTTATGTATCTCCCATGTAGTTTCTCGCCGGGAGCTCCGGGTTCACTTATAAATTCCATCCTTAACATAGCCATTATATCACTTTCAAATCAAAAGGTAAGGTCAGGTATTCCGGTACTGGCTCTTCCACTGGTTTTGATACCGGTACTGCCTCTGCTACTCGTTTTAGAGGATAATACCCATACACTGGGCTAGGAAATACTCAAATGTCACTTGGAATCCATTTCGTACTAGTGGGCCGGGATATAATAAACTCAGAAGACTCCTTATACTCTTTAGGAGGAGGTAAGAATAACTCTTATACACTAGATAGGATTTAAGAGAGGAATAAGAACAAGGTATTATTATTTGTATGTCTTTGTATAAGCTAGGAATTAACATGATAAGTTTAGTATTCTATAAGTTTATAATGTATGAAAAGTGCATAAGAATCTTGGGAATTAGTCAATAATAATATTTTTTTTAGATATAGAAGGTATACTAAGAAATAGAACCTTTGGAATAATAGAAAAAAGATAGTCTTTAAGTATAAGGTATAAATAAGAAGTTTAGATCAATTTATTAAGGATAGAAATAATAATAAGAGAGTAGGATTAATAACTAAAGGAACCAGTAACTCAGGGAACTATAACTATTTATTAGCTTTGTAGGCTATAACTAGAGACTTACTTAGTTAGATAAAAGGAACTCCTTATACTCTTTAGGTAATAATAACTCTATACTATATTGGGATTAAGATTGTACGGAATAAAGAGAAGATTAGGTATTTATTATGGTTTATTAGTATATGCTTTACCATTGCTTTATGAAAGATAGGGGATTCTTTATTCCTTATCCATAGTTGGTTAAGACTTTTAGGATATATATCTAGAAGCTTAGCTAGGTATTATAATATTTAGTAACAATAATATATAGATAGTCTTTAGGAAGTAGAGGAATCAGAAGTTAAGAAGTTAATATTAGGATAAGTAAGTCTTTCTATTTTATTTTAATAGTAAGACTCCTTAGAAAAGATATAAGTCTTAAGAGTTGTTACAAAGTTCTAATTATGGGTGGTGGAAATTTCATGGTTGGTTTACCGTGCGAACACAATGGTAATACAATCTCGCTTTTATTCTCATAGACTACTTTTTAACGTACAATACAGACTTTATTTGGGATATTTTGAGAGAACTTCTAGGATATTTCTAGTGTAAAGGGTCTGTTATATAGATAGTAGCTTTATGTTCTTTTACTTTTATAGCGGGAGATCAGAAATAGTTGAGTCATTTTAAGCTTAGATACAGAGAGACCCTGATACACAACCCTAACCCTCAGGACATCCTTGAAGTCAAGATTTAATTAATAAATAGACCTGGTCAGTAAGGATAAGAGGCTCCAACGACCAAGGGAACTAGGAATTAACTCCTCTCCACTAAGAAGGGTATGACGTCTTCTCGGTAAGCCCCAGACAGACCCGGTTAGACTTTTAGGTGTTTATATCCTCTTTGGCTCCTTAGGTTGGGATTTAGGACTTTAGTCTCCCTTGTAGTATTTTAGGTAGTATTATTTTTAGAGATGAAGAGGAAGAACAAGAATATCTTTTTATGTTAGGAATATTTCATTTTATATGATGAGGGTTTGTTCCTAGCTTTTTATTGTTCTTATAAATTCTTATTCTTATTCTTATTTGGGTTTATTTCTATTCCTACTGTTTATCTTAACCAATTAATAATCCTATCTTTCTATCTATCTTATAATCAATAGGAGTATCAATGAAGACCAGGTTTATCAGTCATAAATAAATACAACTATAAATCCATCACCAGCAAGTCAAGTAGGGAGCATCGTTAGTAATGTCTCTTACAAGCTACCAGTGAAAAAGATAGACAGAAGTAACCTCGATCATCCTCCGACATCACTCACCAATTTCCCGTTGCCCTACAGTTATAACAGTGCGTGAATGAGGGCGCTAACACAACCACAAATTTATCCCCGCTGCTGAGCCTGCTAAGCTTTACAGAGATATAATTGTATTATTTTTTATATAACCATGCACCCTTGGTCTGTTTATCATAGCAAATGGTATAGTTTTGTTGGCATAATGATGAACATAGGTAATTTTTTCTTTCGGAGATGTTAACTCCGGGAACCCCCCTATCTTTACAACTTAATCCAACTTGCATCTTGACAACGTGGTGATACTTCTATCCGGCTTTCCTCTATCCAACGTAATACAACAACTTGATCTATCCGGCTGCTTTCCTTATTGACATGGTTGGTTGTCTTTCTTAGCCAAGTGATACTAAACTAGTGATGGGTCTTATTGGTTCCAAGCTTAACACGCGTAACTAGAAAAACCAATCCTCTTCATAGCGCTTAGGTTGCTCTCTCTATCTTAGCCTACCAAGCAGTCAAAGAATAAATAGATCTGTTTCCTATGTCCTGTATCTGAGCTCTCTCTGCAACACGGATGATAATGAAAGGACTTATATCTCAAACTAACTGCTGCTATGTATTAATCCCTGTTTAATGGTTTCGTTGTTAGCCAAGTAATAAATAAATAGTAATAGTTTATTGGTTCCCAACTTGAAACTGACTAAGCTCCTCTCCGGTATAAAGAGAAAAAAAAAATATATATATATATATAGGGTAGGTTGGCTTTGTGTTTAATAGGTCATTTTTATTGTTGAGTTGTCTTATTGGTCTATCATCTTATTGCTATCATAAAATAGGATAAGTTGTTCCTCATCACCTCACACTTCCTAATCACCTAACACTTATTAACTAACTCATGTTTCCCAATTAACATAAATAACTAGCACCTGGTTTCTCTTTACTAGCTAAAGTTCTGACTGATCTATTAACCCTAACCTTTATTCAATCTCCTAAAGCTATCTCTTAGCCAAGCTTAATTAAAACATAAGAAGGTAAGTGATTTAGTTCTCGTTGATTGTTCTTAGCGGTTGTTTCATATCTTTATGCGCTGCTTCCATATCTGAATCTGAATGTCCATCCATGAACAACATGAATATCTTAATTATTTCCCTACACCTCGCAATATCCTAATGCTTCTTCCCTGCTTTTATCTTCTACCTTAGCAATGCTTGAGTTTTAGTGCCCCTACTGAACATGTCCCGAGCTCCCGACGATTGAATGAGTGTGGAAGGCAATCACTAAGCGGAACCAATGGGCCGGAACCCAATGCTAGCGGATAGATAGATTCGATAGAGATAGATGAATTGATTGACAGATAGATTTCCGATAGATGTTTTATAGAGAGAGAACGCGGATGATTCATTGGTTGACATAGAGAGATGAATCGCATTGTTTGTCACAGAGAGCTTATTGGATGGAACATGCACTATTAAATGTGATGAGCCATGAAAACTAGGAGTTTATGAGATAGGTTCATATTCGTTGGTTGAGAGATAGGAGGTTCATCAATAGCTTGGATCATGTTATGTTTCCCCTAAGTATAGGGGTTGCTCTTCCTTCCTACGGTTTATGGGGTCGCCTAAAAAAGATGAATTTCTTTATTGCTTGTCATTTAGAGCAGCTTCCTTAGGCCGGCTAGGCTCGACCAACCCATTGCGGAGAGTTTTTACGTTGCTTTTCACTGACAACACAGGGGAGATAACACAGCGGAGCGGAGGGGCGAAGCCTAGTCGCTTGTCACTTATAAATTGTCCCGTAGTTTCAAAGTGGTGGAATTTACTTGCATGGATTGATTCTTGAATAGTTCTTCCTTGCGTCTTATGAGATGAAGAGTAGACTAGCTTCTGAAAGAGTAGATATTTCTTATGCATGGAACAGATGGAGCGTGGAAGAGAATAGATTCATGCTTTCAAATTAGTAGCATGCTATGAAATTAACTCTTCGCAAAAAAGAGTTTTTATAGATGGCAAGATTAGTAGTTTCAATTAGTAGGACTGCGGGGAGCTTTATTAAGTGGTGGAACTAGCTGACTGGAACTAGCTTTATTATTATTTCTATTTCTAGTATGATATTAGGAGTGGATATAAGCTATGTTTACCCTCGAGCTTAAGCACCTCACATAGTTTGGGGGTTCAGGTGTCCATGAAACAAAGGATAACTACTTGTTCGGATAGTTCCTATTGCTAGTTCAATTCATTTATAATAGCTTGAAACATAGAGAGGATTCGAGACTGGCACTGCCTTCGCTAAAGTATTGGAGTGTAACTGGCCTATGAATTCTTTGTTCATCAAGTTCAGAGGGTATGGCCTTTAATTAATAAGTGAGGGTATGTTGAACAAGAGCTGAGCGTACAATCAATATATGGTCACTGGAGATACGGTCACTGCGGGGGAAATCTTAATATACTAATTCACTGGTATGGTCTGAGCGGAGAACATGTTCAGTATCAGTACGGAGTATCAGTATAAGTACGGAGTAGAATTGGGAGAGTAGAATATGTTCATTGGTTCACGTTAACTACGGTTGGGATCTTTACCCTAAATATAGGGAGGCTCTTACTCCCATAGGTCGGGGTTCACGTCAGGAAACAACAAACATGTAGTGGTTGGTTATTCAGAAGGTGGTAAAATCGGTATCAGGTGGAAACAAAGCAGCTGGAGACAACGCAAAGATAGGTTCATCGCGATAGCCTCAGTATTTAGTATTTGCATAGATGCAAAGATTAGTTGTGAAAGATTGATTGGGGCTGTGGATAGAACGCGGATTAGTTATATATTGATTACGCGATGGATGAGATTCATTACGCATGGAGACTATTCCCTATGTAATGTAGCACATGGAAACACTATAAGAATCCATGATGATTCAGTCATTCAAACAGCTTCCGGTTATATATTAAGTCATAAAACACCAAGCATTAAAAACCAAGACGACCAAGCATTACTTAGCAATCTATACTAATATAATACTATACTATACAATCTATACTTTAATAAAATACTAACTATACATACTAGAAATAAAAGAAACACTTATAACTCCTTATTACATATTTAATAACTAATACTAATATAATACTATACTATACTAATATATAATAATAATATATATATATAATAGATAATTGAATCTAATGGAATAATACTAACTATACTAAACTAATATAACTAGACTATGGAATTCTTAGAAACAACAATTCACTACAAGAACTATATTCTAGTTCACTATAGTTCAATTTCATCGCTATTGTCACCTTTGCATTACACAATTTATATCCTGAGCATAGATAGACATGATGGTTCAACAGTGCGAATTTGGTACAATCAAATTGAGCAGTACGTAAAAATAACTATAGTAAAATTAAACTATAGTAAAATAACTATACAATTCTGCTACCGCTTTTAACTATACTATGGCTAACTATAATTGATGAAGGGGTGCTCCCGCTAACTACAATTGATGAAGGAGTGCCCCCTCATTCTAGGGGAGGCTCATTAAGACACATTCAATTACTAACACTAAGGCTCATAATAAATGAAATCAATTAAGAAGGTAGAAACTAGGTGGGAGGGGTTACAGGATTCGAACCTATGTTCTCTGTATACACAGATGCGCTAACCAGACTACGCTACACCCTTAGAAGTGGCTTGATAAAACATTAGATCTACTGCTTTGAACGTGTGTGTCGGTACGGTGATTAAGGGAACGTAGAATAAGGAAATTTGTGTACCTCTCCCAGGGCCAGCCAGATTATCTTATTCATGCCAGTCAGAATGCAATTGATTGAGCGAGGGATTGATTGAGTGATGGATGGAGGGGCTTATAAAAACAACGCGCTAGCTTATAATTTTATAACCCTGCTTCTCTTTCCGTTCAAGCCTCACCTCCTAAACCTGTTGGTTTTGCTTTCGTTCTGCCGGGGTAAGCAATGCCTTGACCTGAACCCAGTTCGGATTTGAACATAATGGAATATATAGTTGTTATACTCGGGTGCGGGGAAAAAGAATGATCTGATTGATTCCCAATGAAAAAAGAAATAGGGCTACTTTTTTTTATAAGCGAGCCAACCCAGACAAGCTTAGTTTTCCCAGGTAGTTAGTTGTTTTCTCCATCGGTTCAGTTCAAACTACTAGGGTAGGGCTTTTCTCTTTACACTGGGGACTCTCTTGAGTCAACTTCTTAACAAACAGGGACTTAGTCCTTTCTAGTCGGCGGTCCATAACCCTCACAACGATTAGTATTTTCCCTGATAGGTAACTCTTATGACCCATGAGTAGTCACACCATTTATTTCTAATTTATAGGTAGAAAAAAAGAATAGAAAGGGAGCATTTGGCATTTATGCAAAAACCCTTCTTTTCTTTCTCCACAACCAATACAATTATTCCACGCCCCAGGAACTAAGGGCCGGGCTCCTCCGTTCACTCTATATTATTATACCAGCTACCTTCCTCAATATAATCTTCCATCCATCCAATCTATGTAGGTGCCTCTTATTAGCCTGCCCTAAATAACTCATACGGTAAATCGGGTTAAGTTAGTTGCTTCATCCAGTGAGTTAAAAGCGAAATTGAATGGCTTAAGTAAATGGCTTCTCACTGTTAATGAACGGCTTCAGTGAATGGGATGATTTTGTTAGTGGCATATGTTCCCCAGCACGGTTCAGCACACGGTACGGGGAAAGTACAATGGGAAGAAGGAGTGTGAGTGAATCAAAGGGAGAAGACACAGGCGGGTCGTCACCAACAGACTTAGTAGCGTGGAAGCTGCTGGATAGATAGATATTTAATTGCCAACACATATTCAGAGCAGGGTGGTCCAATAAATGAAAGAGGTGCAGTGATAACCCTATTAAACCTACCAGGCATGACATGTTCCCACTGACCGGTATTGGCTTACTGAACAGAACTGCACTGAGACACTGACCTCGAGGAGACCTAACCTCAATAATTAGCCCTCCGCCCTCAGCCTATGCCCTCCTCCTTTGGACCTTACACTCCTTGGTGGGACCTTCCTGAAACTCTGCCTTGGGTACTGCCTTTGGACTCTGCCTTGGAACCTTTCTTACACTCTTACTTGGGTCCCTCTGACCGAACCTTTAGTCCCTACACCTTTACTTCCCCTTGAAGTTCGCCAATGATATCCATTTTGCTAGTACTTGTGTACTCTTTCTAGTACTATCCAGTTTGATGAATCACTTAATACAACAGCGCAGTAAATAACTTATTTGGGATTCAACGCTATCTTCTGAGGACTCTTATTGTTGCACCTCCTTCTCTTGCGCTGGCGCGGTATGCATGGCCTCCCATGCTTCATAAAAGAATTGCTTCGGCTATCTTGCATCAAATCCCATAGGCTTTTGCATGACCTTTCTAATTTTATGTTCCAGCACTTGCTCCACGTAACTGCTTCCTCCTACGTCTTCTCCCGTTTGGACACCTTCACGGGTAATAACCCTCAACAAGTGTGCCTATTTATCTCGCTCTGCATGCTCACGTGGCTCTGCTGCCACCATATTACATTACCCTTTTTCTATTCCCACTTAGCCATTGGGCAGTCTTCTGTAAAATGGTCCGGGCTGTTACAATATATACAGAGCACTCTGGGCTTTGTACAAAACTGGGCTAAGATGTTTCTCCACAGTTAAAACATATCAACTGTATTTCTACCCCCATGTTAAATCCTCCTATTCCTCTTCCTCGATACCCTCTTCCGTTTGCTTCTCGGTCGCGATCCCCACCCTTATTATATTCATTCCCTTGAACTCTGTATGCATCCGCAATATGTTCTTTCCTCAATTGCAGGGATCAACAATTATTAATAGAATTCCCCCTTGATTTACAAAATTAACAAAACAGGGTCATTTTATAAGTCTGGGACTTCTGTAGTAGCAGGCACCGAGGAGGTTAATGGCCCCATTTCTGAGAAATATAAAACCATTCATTCTTTGGTTCAGAGGGAAGGGATTAGGTGCTCCCGTTGCGACGTAATTAGCCATTGTCGGGCACTCATTCCAGTGGTGCCCCATAGCATACACCACACATTATTGCACATTGCTTTCCCTTTTTCTAACTATTGTAACTGCGTAATCTGATTCATAGTATAATTGCATTAAATTAATTCGGTATTTCTTGGTTTTAGTTTAGCTTTTCTTTATAGATAAGATGATGACAGAGTCTTTTTTGTGCTTACCCTTGATGAGAGTGTTTATATTGTGCTAATTTAAAGAATGCTTGGGAGCCTTTTTCAGGCATAATTGTGATATCTATTTATGTGTTGTAGTTTGAGGGACAATTGGGGGTATATTTGGGATATTTAATAGTAGTCCTATCAACAGTAAAGATCTAGATCATGCCATACTACTAAAAAACTACTAAACAAAACCAAGAAAAAATTATTCACTTAGATGACAAACATGGATTGGATGCCATATTGTTGAAGTTGTTTATTCTAGGGAGGATGTTCCATTATCACCAGTTAGTGTTATAGTTTCCTAAAGCAATAGATCCTTGAGTATTTGAGATATACCCTAATAATTTTGAGCAAACAACGGTTGTATCAATGCACTGTTCCGTATCTATTTTACCTTTTGTGTGTCTATGTGGTGAGGAAGCACTCAGGCCTATCCTCTTTTCCATATTGAAAGTAGTCGGGTCAGCATAGATCTATGAAATGCATATCTTGCAAGGGAATGTGGCATCATCTTCAAAGATACACTAATAAAGATAGCAGCTATTTTTTCAAGAAGCACTTCTCCCTTTGCACATGAAGGTGGTAAATGAAGAAAGCGAAGGTGGCGTCTCCAGATGATAGAGAGTGAAACGTGGCCTATCGAGTTATCCTATGCTTGGTCTTACGAAGATGGGGAATTTCGGTAACAAAAAGTGGCGTGTTTATTATAGATAGTTCGAACATGGCTTATTGAGAACTGGTAAATGAAAGAACAAAAGTAGGCGTGGCGAATCAATTTATAGAAAAGAGCTCGCTCTTATTATGTATATACATATCTAAAATTCTCTATTTTTGTGAGGAGAATAAATATTCTATTTCGTCACGAGTGAGCGTGAAAAACTACACCACATATACGAACGGAAGCCGTTGTTTCTCTCTACCAGGAACGACTAATAACGATAAGGTACAGATCCGTGCATTTGCTGTATCTTTGACCACCCTCCCGTTGCGGTTGTGAGTGACTCTATTCAATTTTATTCTGGGCACTTCTCGGATATTTTTTTTTTCTTTATCGGGGAGGATACCTCCGGGGCGGGAGATACTCCTTTTGTGAGTCGCCAGAATCGGCGCTTTAGAGAGCGCCAACCGAGGAGACGTATTCTAAGGGTAGGGGAGGGACCCCCTATATATATGGGGTATTGAAGATGTAGAACCAACCATATGAATTGTATTAATGGAGCAGTCCTATATATTAGTTCAGAAGGAATACAGGCTCTATCAGATAAGAAAGAAACATCATAAAATGGATCTAGTTTATTCACAAGAATCTCATTGGATATCCCAGATGTAGATTTATTCATATTGAAATGAAAAGGGAACCTTTAGAATAAGAAAATAATGAATAAACCAAAGATGAACGAAAGGTTTCAAATCTTGCCCACCCAAACCAACCAACCATGGATATTCCACGGGTAGTCCGTATTTCTATGGTTATGCGGCAGTTAGTACCCAATTATTAAGTACAAAGCTTGGGAAGAAAAACTATAAAGCTTAGGCTTATATGTTCTGCACTCCTCATCAGGCTGATGTCTGTACACAACTGGGAATAGTGCGAGTAGAAGAGTTTAACAAGATTTTGAGCTCTACAGCTATAGCAGATTTGGAAGGACACATTAGATTTTCTTCACCCCTGACACTGGCTCTCGATAAGGAGGAAGGTGTTGGTGAGAACATGGAGGACATGGAAAGGACATAGATATGCGATATCATATAGTCATAAGTGTAGTAGGTATAATGTGGACTTACCTCTTATGGGCAAGTTCAATTTCTCCATGCGAGCTTATATAGTACTTATAGTTTTTGTAGTAGTTACTCTGTATACAACTCATAGTGGGAAACTATACGGACTTCAGCTATGTCAGGAAGGGCAATACTAACTTCCTGTCTATAGACCCATGGTAACTAAAGCTCAGCAGCAGACTAAAGCTAGTCTAGCTAGTCTAAAAGACTTAGTTACATTGACTAACCGCTGTTCTCCCATCGAATCACTATAACCTGAAACCATTTGGTTGGACACGTATGGTTCATAACTAGATGGGTTTAAAAACTAGTTGTTGTACCCCAACCTTCCTTTCTTGAAGTGGTAAGAATTTTGAGTACGCAAGGTGGGCGTCTCAAGAGTATAGAAAGGTTTTACTGAAAGGCGAAAGTGGAAAATTTACTAAGCTTTGTGAGCGTATCCTTATTAGATTAAGTTAAATGCAGTTGCTAAAAGAAGGTACCCCTACTAACATATAAAACTTCTCTGACTTCGCCGACTATTAGCTCCGACTCAACTTCTCATGTTGCACCATAATTAGCACTCAGCGGCTCTCATTGTATTTCAACGTAAGTAATGAGATGTTTTATATTACGTGTAATATGCTCTGTGTGAAGGTATAAGCGATCTGATTATTGGTAATGAGGCTTTTTTTATATAATCGGGAGCCTGTAGAGTATCCAAGTGGAGTATCCGAGCGCAGCTATGACCGGCTTACAAGGATTGGTTATAAAAACAATGACTAGCGGCACTTCCTAGAGCTTCCACGTGACTAGAGATTCATGCTGACCTTATCACCTTCGTTGATACAGCACTTACCTCTGTTAACTTAAACCGGCCAGCAGGAGGCAATAGAAGTTATCGAAGTGAAATTTTAAGGCCTAACAACTAGATCGCTTTACTTTAATGTGGCAACCCTCTCCCTCGATCGATCTTGAATGGTCAGGTATTATCGGGATATTTCATTTTAAAACCTTTGCCTTGGATTAGCGCGGGGCGGGCGGCTACTTATTTGTATTTCTTTATGGAAGGAATTTCTCCGCCTCTTGCTTACCGGATCTAGATTACTATGCACGCGGGCTCACCGAACAGCGCTTTCGTTGTTCCCATCTCTCACTTCCTTCCAGAATGAACTCAGAATTATGAAACACGAACATTAGGACCAAGATGCCCGCTCGTTGTAGGAGTCATTGATCACTATGAATGGGCCGATGCAACAGCGGATGATATACCCCGGGAGTGGGCTAGGACTGATAAGACCCAGCTATACAATACTGTCTGTGGGGGAGCTAAAGAGTGAGGAAGCCCCGCTTTGGGGTTTAGATCTTGTTTAAGGCTGTCCATCCAGGGTAAAATGAAATAAATTACTAATGGAATACTATATATTCGGATGAGGCTGTGAGGTAGTCCGCCGGCTGGGAGGACTAGGCTCTAGGTCCATCTCGATCTGGTATGTCTTTCGGTCTGGTGATGATGCGTTTTTTGTGTTTTGGAGTTGTAGCGCCTCATGGATCTCAAAGATGTAGGTCAACCACCCCGGGGACAGGTCGAGAAGATGATACCCGATAAGAGACTCGAGGCCTCACCGATATCATTTCTGAAGTGTCCTAGACCTATATCTGTTACTTGTTGCCCCAATCCAACAGGGCAACCTTTAATAACGCTTTCCTTTTTTTGTGCTTAGAACCTATTTATATAATCCTTGGTGCCTGGGACAAAACCAAGAAAGTAGACATGGCTAAGAACGAAGTTATGCGAAGCTATAGGCTACAAGAAGGCATGGACCAAGGGAGGGGATATTGATGCTCTGCGCTCCACACAAACAAAAGACAGGATAAAAGCAAACAGAGCAAAGATCATGCGAAGGTTGCGACGAAGTCGGAGGGGAGCTTGTTGCTCTGCACTCTGCACAAGTCCAAAACATGCAGAGGAAAGGGAAGGACCTTTTAGGTCCGCCTATCACGCTACACGTTCCGGAACAATAGAAAAGTGCCTGCAGGAAAAGGCGTGCAGGGTAAGGATGTGGTGCATGAGACATGCTTACCGCTACATCCATACTTCCGCGTAACAGAAGAAGTAGGTCAATACTTCAGTATACACTCACCCCTGGCTCTTTATTTGCGGGGGTTCACTCGACTTCGTTTGACCTAATCCTCGTTTTACCCTATACCTTTACGTTAAACAGATGAGATTGCAGCAAGATACAGGCTTCAATATATCTACACTTTAGGCTTTATGGAAACAATACCCATAGCCCACGTTGTTGAGGTTAGGCGGCTCTACGGGTTGACGGGGACAACGACGGGAAGGAACATCCACAGTTACCCACAGTAAGCAGTGGAAATGAAAGCAGTGAACCTTAAGGCCCATCAGTGGAATCTGCTTGAGATATAGATGATTGATTGTTGCCCGTTTAGATCTTACTCATGCTAACAAGAAGGCCTAGGGAGGTTAGAACCGATAGGCCGCACAGTTCCACCTATCCGGAATGGAATGATTAAATGCTTATCAATACCTTGTGATCGAACTGAAGAACACAACAAGAACTAGGGGCCTACTCTGCCCACCAACAAATACACAAGACAGAACTGCTGGGTGGGCAGTGCTTAACGTTGCTGCTTAACGTTCTTTTACCGAACCTAATAACAGCAGCTGTAGAACTTAGTTACACTACAAGGGAGGGGCAATGATGTTGTCTGCGAAGGTTGGCCGAAAGAGAATAGAGGACCTATTTATGCTACACAGAAAGAGATAAGTTAACTTGCATAATTGCACATGGAATACACGAGCTAAAGAATAGTCATACAGAGCGACTTAATCTTCATGAGGATCACCTGCTGATATTCACAGTTGATTGCTTTTTATACATGCGTACCATAGGACACACTTGTGAAGCCGGGGTTTTATTGCGTTTTGACAATGGCTCTTATGAGGTTACTTTACTGATGAATGAGGTTCGCCATCAATGCCGATAGGAGTCGTATTAAAGACACATTCCCATAGAACGATTCCTACCCTATAGCCTTCCCGCACGAGGCAGCACGTAATACAACTACCGAGTAGAGATCTTACTACCATAGCCCGAGCTTACGCTATAGGATGGATTTGAAACCGAGGAGGAGTGATTGATGATATTGATTGATTACACTTCCGGCGCACCCTAGTTGGGGTTAGGCGGGAAATCAGACGGACTACAACCATTGTTGCAATTGGGCCCGGACACTTATTACTTTTTTGTTGATTGAACGCATAGGTGGAGGTAAGGCGGTCCACCGGACAGAAAACTGCAACGAACGTAGTTATAGGTGAGGCGAGACAACGGACGGATGGATCAATACTGACCCAAGAAAGAGGGCAGGAGCAGTAAGTTAAGTTGCTCAGTTACATAACCATTACTACATTACCCATTAATCCACATTACCCCATTACCACATTACCCGGCATACCTGGATCGGCTAAGGTTACAAGTTTCATTTCCAACAGATTTCAACAAACTCCTAAGTTACTGATCGGGTGGAGGGCGTACCTGGGCGAAATGGGTTTGTACTTAACTTTTTCCGGGTCCTTATTCTTGGGCCCGGAGGGTTCGTAACCTCACCCCCTCACCCCCAGATTAACCAGTCGTACGCTTTTATCCGTCCAATCACCCAGGAAGGCCCAGGACGCTGGAACCAATCCCATATTCCCGCTTTATGTTCTTACCCAACATTTGGCCGCCTTCCGGAACCAATACCATATACGCTTTCAGTTCCCAATCCTCCAGCCCTAGCATCAATACACATTTGGCCTTATGTTTTTCCCCCTATTACGCTTTAAGTTCTTCCACACATACCACAAAGGAGGTGATTCTATGTCCGTTACCAGTTGTGCCCTTCATAGACAGACCCGACAGAGATAAATAAAAAACCTTTTGGTAAGAACAATAAATGAAGAGGACTTTTTTGGGAAGCATAAAAAGAAGGAGGAACCTTTCGGAATAGCACTTAAACTGCCCAAGCCCCATTTCCCTTTTCAACTTATCCCTTTTCACTTAATAAAACGAAACAGGAGAGCAGATCCTTCAGCACCAGCACTTAAAGAATAAGTTAGCATCCAGACAGAGACATACCTGTCACATTAAGCACCAGACGTACCAGCTCTCAAAGCACCAGATGTAGCAGCTCTCAGAGCCTCCCTCCCCGCAAGCCAGACATAGCAGCACCCACTAAGAAGGTGGATATGGATTCGATGGAGATTTTATATGTTTATTTGTGTTGGCAAGGGCTACAACGGATACAGATATGGCACACGGCAGCTACAACGCAAAAAACGGATACATATATGGCTGCGTATACGGCTGCGGATACAGATACTTACATACCAAGCATAGATTCATATACGTATTTATACTACGCTTTTATTTATTAAGTACCAGCGCAAGAGGCCCTAGTTTATCCCGAGTCACATAGCAATATTCCCATCATGATCCAGTGGACCCATAGAGAGAGTTATATGATTATGTGTTGCTTGCCAGTTTATTGTGCTGCTGGCCAGTTGTTTCAGTCAACAGAGGGTACAGTTTATGTTTGTTGTTTTTGAAGGTGGGCTGCTAGCCGGTTTAAGTAACCTGGAGGTGTTGTCCGCGAAGGTGGAATGCTTGCCAGGTGCTTTTTCCTTGGTGTGGTGCGGGGGTTAAATGCTTGGCATCCTTGAACATAATGGGTTCCGCTGGCAATTCACCCACTTTTTACTGGATAGAAGCTTCGAACCCTAAGGGCGTAAATTGAAGATTGAGTCTTACTGCTTCCCCCATGTTCCGGACGAGGACTGCGTTTCCGGACGATAAACGCTACAGCTCACTAACAGTAAACACCTTGTGGCTCGGGTCCCCTAAAACCCCCTACTTCCCGGAAAAGTACCGGGATGCTACAACTTGTATAAGCTTCTTTTAGCTTGGTTATTGTTGTGTGTCTTGCCCTCAATAATATGCCCCCACTAAAAAGATGAATTAAAGTACTAACTACCTCCCCACGGAAATGAATGAGTGCTTGATCGCTATAGCTTCCCCCCTGTAAACTGTCACCTTTCCACTCTCACCCTTTCCTATTGGATTGCGTTCAACTATTGGTGACTCAAAAGAGAATTCCCTCCTATTTATTCCCTAAAAGACTGAGCAGAGCTCCCTAAGGGTTAGCTCAGTTTTGACAGATTGAATTCCCTCTGTAAACCCTGAGTATAGCTCCCTCTGAATTCCCTCCTGCTATCCTGCCAAAGGGTGAGGTCGAAGGGATGAGGAAATCATCCATCAAAAAAGAAATATATATACTAGTTAAAAAAAAAAAAGTAATATTGGAAAATCCGCAATGGCTATGGCCTAATTAAACTATGGCATGCCGGAGGTGCATTCTGCTTATCTACCAATGCAAATATTGAGTAACCAATAAAAACCAACGGTTCATCTTCGGCGAATCCAATATGGCAATTTTGCATTAACCGCAAACATACCGGAGGTCGTATTTGGTATTTACATATCCCGCTGGTGAGGTAAAGGACCCCCTAAACAACGATCTTCCACATTTGTGCATCCCCTATAAAAATGCAATCAAATTGAAAGTCGTTGGGCATATCAGGTGTCTTCCCTCAATGGCCGCTCCCCTAGATATAGATGGACATATATTTTGGCTTTAGAACTGGAACACCCACATAGCAAGCAATCTCCCCCTTCTTCGTACATCCCCCTTTTTTAATTGTACATGCTATAGAGCTGCTCCAGTAGTCATATAGCAGCAATTAGGGTCTTCCCTTTGTCCCGCTATACTCCGTAACCTTTGTACCACTAGATGAATGCTATATAAATGGGCCATCCACATAGCATTCATACAGGGTATTCCTTCTACACGCTATATATGAGCTTATCCTTCCTATAAGGTGAGGAACTCAATGGATAGATTTTGGGTCTTTTCTCGACCAACGGTAGAGGAAAGACAGATGCGTTATTGAAGCGTTATCGAAGCTAAGAGGTTTTAGTCAAAGTAAAAAAAAAAGATAGGGGATTATTATAGACGTAAGAAGTCTACTGATCAGTAAATAATATTGCCGGCATAATAGGTATACCTATATCTCTGATCTCTGATTCCAATGTACTCTTACTACTGGATAGATATATTTTTATCTTTCACCATGAAGTGTTCTGCGAAGCTAACAATGGATGACCGCTAACAATGAGGGTTTTCACTCTCGACCGACAAAGGAGGGAAGGGAGAGGAAGGAAGCCAATACTCTTTTTTCCCCGGTAATATCTCGGTCTTCCCACACCACATATTCCCTCCGTAACTGTTCTACAACTCCCCGATCCACATAGCAGGAATCAGGGTCCTTCCCGCACCCTCTACACATTGAAGGATAGTCTTTCTACACTCTCTCTTCTATCAATATTATGTAAAGAAGACATTCCCGAGGTACGAGGGACCTCCCCCTACCACTTTTGGGGAGCGGATTCGTATCTCGATCTCTCTAGCGTCCGATCGAAGCGGGTTCTACTCACCTCACCCCCTTTAGGCACTCGACCAGCTGGGAGAGGGGAATGCACTGTTCGGGTCACTTTAAAGTGGACTTGGAAGGGAGTGTTTTCAGCGTGCTCAAATGGCTATATCATTTTTTATCTCTAAATTGCCTAGGCCTCTGCTCTGCCTAACCTTCCTTCTACCTTTCCTGCTTTTTTCACTTTGCGATTGAGACCTATATTGCCTTCCTTCCAGCTTCTATCTTTCCTGCCTTCTTCCTAATCAACTGGACCCGACCAGTAGCGAGCGAACCATCCAACAGAATTGTAGAGGGTGGCCTTTGAGGAGTTCATACAAATTTACTTAATATGTATAACTTATCCTATTTACTACCACTGAGCTACAAAAAGCACCAGTCAGAGCCATAGGAAATCAATGAGGGAGGAGTTGGTGGAGAAGCTAGACGAGTCTTACCCAAACAGCCATGATTGGATTTGATTGAGGATGATGAGTACCCTAAGAACCAACTGCTTTGCCGAACAAACAAGAAAGAAAGACCACCAAATGGATTAGGAGTTGGTGGATGAGGAGCTGGAGCAGTATTCTTTCTTATACCAGATACAACCGATCAATTGATTAGGAGAATGCTTCGTGCGATCTGGCCGTCCGATCTCTGGCTACCCGAGCTACGAGGAGCTTGCCGGAACGCTTCGCTCAAATAACCCGACTTACGAACCTGCTTACTGCCTTCGACCTATTTTAGAGGAAGGATCTCTCTTCTTTCAAACTGGAGTGGAGACAATGAACTTGACACGGATTGCGAGGAGGCTTTACGAACATGGATTGTTGCTTGCTAGGATAATCTGGGCTGGGACAAGAATAAAATGAACCGGCGCGCTTACTTACGTGCTTCCTGCCCGGCTATATTTTTACGTGTGGGTGATGTAACGTGAAAATCGAAGAATATCGTATACAAGGAGATATCTCTCATTATATATGTAATTTCGCCTTTCTTTTTTGTTTACATTCCTAAGCGGTCGACCGCTGGAATATTTCTTTATATTAGACCAGCAAGCAATGGCGAAAGCTTAACTGGAAAGTCCTGTAATCCTAGAGAACCAATCAGAAAGGGTATAGTTCATAGAATATAAAATAGAGTCCTCTGACGGGAAGTCCTTTTTTTATTCTCTTGGTATGAGTGAAAGGGATTTATGCTCTATTGTGTGAGCTATTCAATAAATCCATGCTTTCCCATCAACGCGTCTGTTGGCCGCCAGCCAGTCATACCCGAAATTGCCAGAGGATCTTTTTAAATAGCCGATCAGAGTGGTAGCCCATAATTGTCGGAAAGAGTAGCTGCCTACATAGCCCCCGCCCTACAAGTCATACATAGACCTCGACCTATACCCCACGACCTCTATGGAACCTAGCCCTTGACCCTCGACCTCTACCGCTACAGAATCATGGAAAATGTTATTACCTCGATTTAATGGATGATGCATTACACGGTTAAGAAGCCTTTTTCATAGCCCAGAAGCAACAGCCATTGACAGGAGGTCATTGCCGTAGTCGAGCATTACTAATCATATCCACCAAGGACACATTAGACATCAACCAGTCGATATAACACGCACTGTTACTTACGTTAATATATAAGATGAGAGGAGCATATGGCAGTCCATGTTGAGTAGCACAGGACAATCAATATAGGGATGTTAATAATTATTTTGAGGAGTCACTTGATTAGTATTCCCCTTAGAGTTAACCGAACCTCTGAGCGATACATCCATCCCATTGAAACCATCCCAATATTGCAAAGTTAGTCTGGAAAGATCAGGGAGTCTTGAAACACCAGGGCATCCATCTTACCACACAAGAATCCCCCCCCATCGATGAAACAGTAGCGAAGAACCACCCCAGCGTTAATAGTTCACTCGGAATTACTAGCCCTGGGGAACCCCCAAACCCCAGCACGATATCTGCCACCCCAGGAAGGCCAACATCCAGGCGAATCAACTACGTGCAGTGAGTGAATTACACGGGGCTAGGTAAGTGCATGCAGTGATCAGATGTGCAACAAACCCGGCACGTGAGTTTCCCAAGTTAACAACAGATGGGAAAGGGGAAGGACCCTATGATACGGCTATAAGGTTGGGAAAAAGAAAGCCTAACTGGATATAGAGGGCGTATGTGTCAAAAGTTTGTAGGATCATAGAGCCCATGATCCCAGCCCAGCGGGTTAGCTAAGCCAATTAGCCAAGCTGATTAGTTAAGCCGAGTAGCGCACCATCCCCATTGGATTAGCCCGGTCGAGAATCCAAGCAGCCAGCCAAGTTGTTGAATAGCCCAGTTGAGTAACCATAGAGTAACCGGGTTATCCTTGCCTGGATAGTAATATATTGTGTGTGAAATGATTGACTATCAATAATTGAATCGGGCTTAAATAAGTAAATTGGTCGCACCTAGGCAATTGAGCTAAAGGAATTGGTAGGAATCGGTCCCAGCAAGTGAATTGGGAACAATAAATCAATTGGTAACAACCAGGGTAATCGGGCTAAACAAGGGAATGGGTTCACTTGAAACACACACTATCAGGTCTGAACTAAGGTATGGATTTCACTTCTACGTACTTAACTTAACATCTTCCTTCAAACTTAACTTAACATCTGTCTTTCATGGATTGAACTAGACATAATGTATATTGTATATAATATAGGTATAGCTAAAGTAAGAAAAATAAAGGTTTCATCAAGCGAGGTAAAGTTATAGGGTCTAGGTTGAGGATAAAGGCCGAGGTAAAGGGGGGGGGGTATAGGTATGGTTGCTATGGGGATTGGCTCTCAGCTGTTGGTCAATATGAGGCGTTCTATATTAGGTTGGCAATAAAGGGCGGTGACCACTGGCTATAAGCTGACGTTCTGACGAGGGTTTAACCTATCAAGGAAAGAAGCATAAGAAAGACGGTCTCTCGTCTGCTACCCTTGCTTCCTACGCGTCAGCCTTTGTCTTTGTGCCTGCCTCTGCCTTCACTTCTGGCTTTTAAGCTGTTAGCTTTTATGCTAGATCTCAAAATGGATCTACTGCATATGCTTACCCTAAATTATACATATATAGTCCCAATGATGAAGCTACGCGAAGGGGCTAGGACCCGCGAGAGTGCCCCATGTAAGCACGGGAAGACGAAAAACAGGCTCATAATATATAATGGGAAAGGTTAAAAGCGCTGGCGCCCGGCGGCATCAATGGGGCTTTCACTCATGTACCTACAGCCCTCTCAATCAGTTATTGAAACTTCCGTAAGGGTGAGCAAGGCACGTTAAGTGACTCGACCGTCTCTAGTTACTGAGTTTACCGGTGCCTAAAACGAAGTCATCACCAAAGGACTTTAACACCTTGTAGATGCGGTTCATTCTTTCATTTATTCCCCTCAAACTTTAGGTTACTCAACCTAAGCATCTAGTCTTGGTCTTGCCTAAGGAAGGGGGGGTCTTACCTAAGCTAGCTTATCCAGGGCTTTAACCAGGCCCGGGAAAGGCGCAGGAAGGGGGCCGGTAACTAGGGAGGGAAGGAATAAGGCAAATAACGCAGGAATATATCAGGCAATTTCATTCACCAAGGCTTTCGCGAAGGATATCCCAAGCCAAGCCCCCTATAGCTAGTCTTACATGCCCCCACGGATAAGGAAAAGGGACGGAAAAGGAAAGCCACACCTAGTCTGGCCGGGGGATAGACCAGAGATATATAAGGAGGATATAAGATAAGGAAAGAGAATGGGGCTGGGATTATCTTGGTTGGGCCGGGTCTCGATATGGTATGGTATGGCCAGGGATGCTACCGGTCAGAGGAACTCGGCTGATAACGGTTACAGTGAGGGCTGGTCGTGGGCGTCAGGGTATCTCGATGGACTTAGGCCTGCCACCTTTTTCAAGGGTGAGAAGAGTTCTATGTTCTTCCCCTCAACAAGCCCAACAGAAGCCAGAAGCCTTTAATCACGCATTTCCAAGAGCCATAGGAGCTTTGGAATAAGGAGGAATAAAAGCGGTTTACCCTTAGGTTCGCCTGCCCTTATAGATCAATTGAAACAAAAGAAATAGGAAAAAACGACAAAAATGAAATGTGCTCCTTCGCTCTCCTTACATAGGTGAGGGTTATAGAATCTGTCAATCTATCTCTCTACGGTGGTGCTGCTTTTTTCAGCTTTTTATTCAAATTTCCAAGGCTTTTTTGTCAGGTTTTTATTAAAAGTTCCAAGGCTTACGAGGACCGGGTTGATGAAACAGCGATGATTCACTACATATTAAGAAGTCACAAAAGCAATTAAAAACGACTGAAAGCTACGATAAGACGAGAAAATTGCCAAGTAACACAGGCAAGGCCAGCGGAGATATAGTACGGGGGGGGGAATGATCACTATAAAAAGTCATCTGCTGCGACGGCTTTTTCGGGGCCAAGGAAATGAAGGAGAAAGGGCCCAGGATCTTAAACGAGTTGAAAGGAAGCGGGGGTTTCAGGTTTGCCCAGCTACGGTTTGCCTGACCTGACTTAAAGTAAGGGGAGCTGGGGATTGTTTTGTTCCGGCCGGCGTATTTGAGGGGAAAAATATAGGGCCAGGACTCACCCGTATCTCTGCCCCTTTATAGCCAGACTTTATAGCTAGGGCAGAAAAGACTTATCATATAATAGATCAGTCAAGCTTCGGCCAGCCAATGAAAAAAAGTTTGGCAACGAAAATGCGATTGTTGGCCACTTTAATCCATTTTATAGGTGTAGTTCATAATGGGAATTGAAACGCGCTTTTTTATTTATAACCACTGGACTTCCGTTAGCTAGCTAATAAGCAACTAATGTTATTGGAGATTGGTAAAGGCGACCATAACTTACTGAAAGAAAGACCAGTCTGCCAAGCCACACTATCAATAGCGGCGAGCGGACTCCACACAAGGGGTAGCGTATACCCTTTGGCAAACTGTAGGGCTTTCCCTTCGCAATCCCGTAGTCCAAGGGGTGCGCCTTCCTGTGCAAGGGCCGTAATAAAACCTTCCTTTTAAAGAGTATTCCTTGCTGTTAATGGAGCTGGAAAGGGCTGCAACTAGATATAAGACAAGCCCTATCAATAGCCCTCGACCTAGACCTTCCTCGACCCTTGACCCTATATACCTCACTTACCGATGTGGAACAGGAGTTCCTACCTCGAATTGAGGGAAGGAGTAAGACGATGTGCATTACATACGTTAATTAACAAGAAAGGGGAAGGTTCATATGACAGTTATACATAGCCTCACATAGCCGACAGAAGCTTGCATACCCAAAATGCTTAGTTAGATCGACCTTGCTTTCTTACCTTCCAACCAACTAGAATACCTGGGGCGGGCAGACGTTTTATAGAGGTTGATTCATCTTTCGTTTTCACTTTATATTGGATCGATTGAGACCCAGATCTCTCTTACCCATATCTCGATATTGCGCTGGAGACAATGAACTTTACGCCTGCTTGCTGCTTGCTCCTCGACCACCCCATTCTATTAGATAGAAGATATAGCCCCAACTAGAGATATTTCTTCATTCATTGGTCCAAGGTAACTCTATTTACTGCGCTGTACCTAACCTAAAGCCTATCTATACCACCTTTATAAGAATAGCTCAGGAGAAGGAAGGAGGAACTAACCGCGCGGTGTTACTATGACTAGAGGCTTATTCACTGGAAATAGAGATAAGGTACAAACTCTGTTGAACAGCGCGTTTCATACAGGTTCAAAAAAGCCATTAGAGATAGAGAGTCATTAGAAAGAGAATTTCAAATTAAACAACTATGTTTTCAATAAATCAAATCAATAAGTCACTCTCAAGCAAAGCCATGTATCGAGCCCATAGGATCCAAGCCGACTTATCCTACCCTGGCTTCACTAGTCCGTCGGGATGATTGATTGAAACTCCTGTCTCGACAGTTTGATCTTAATGAAAATAAATGGCGACTGACGTATCTTGAGGCTCGGCCAGTAGTTGTTTTGTAGTTAAGCCTTAGCTAAAACTAACTAGAAAAAACTATTTAGCCTTTAGGGCATATTGGCCTATTTGGAGGGTTCACATACTCATACATACATTAATTGCAATAGTATTGCTCCATCCTCCTCATCTAGTGTGGGGTAGTATTGTGGAAACCTCATCAGCTGCCCTAATGTATATTATATGTCTATATGTAGATATAATAATATTGAAAATTCGTAATATTCGGACTTACATATCATAGTGCTTACCTATATGGATGCCCACTTACCTAACCCAGGACTCTCGTTAAGGAGCGTTATTACCCCTAATGAAACAAGCGCTAGTATCATCATCCATGCACAGATTACCTATTGGCTATGTAATTGGACCTGCCAGGGTGCTAGGGATATCCCTATCTAATATCAAATACCAGAGATGGGGTTGGTGCTAATGAGGATCTCACATGACAAGTGAAACGTATAGATGCGGTGAATATCACATGTTCGTACCTTGGCTTTATTCATAGAGAACATTGTTTATGTATAGGAGCAGAGTAAGTCCCAGGTCAAAGTGAAAATGTAGATATGCAATATCGTGCCAACCCCTATCAGTTGGTTGTGGAACCTCATGGTGGTGCCTGCCCTACCCTACCCCCATTGATGATCTTATTGATGATCTTGGTGTTGTGTGTGTTGTGTTAATCTAACATAATCTGTGTTCCGTTAGGTTTGCTAAACAAACCTCAAACTATACGAATTGTGTTATCTGGTCCAAACAGCAAACATAGATTAAACAGGTGGTTTTTAAAGAGTGGTAAGGATAAAAAGATAAAACCTACCTCTTCAAGAAATGGGGAAAAGTTATACAACGTATATATGCTATATGCCATTATATTTATAAATTGGACTGGTTCATCAACCCAGGTTATGCAAATCCAAGTGCAGACGTAGTAGATGGCAAGTTTCTAATTGTGTCAATGTAGAGAATGCGCTGGCAAACCTGCTGCCATAGTAGTAGCATGCATGGGCCAGGGGCTTATCCATGCGCGAGTTCAACCTGCTACAACAGCATTGCCAGGCGGTAGATCTGGTGTGGTCGTTCATGGCTCCATGTCCAGAGAGCAGTGTTGTTCATGGCCAGGTAGAGATGCATATATTATAGATGCACACGTGGATATGCGAGTATGCAGATTGATTTTTCGGACTTTTGAATTGATGGCCCCGGGTTCCGGCATCTAGAGCGGGAGAGGATACTGATAAAGGGTCATTTTAAACCCCCAGTATAGCATGTTAAAACATCTGGTTTAACAATTGAAACATCTCCATGCAACAAGTCCAAGGTTAGCGGACCAAGTGATAAACGTCTCTATGGCATCGTATAGTAAACGGACACAACCTTATCACAAACAACCTTACTTATAGCTTCTTCGCTAGAGCTCTTAGAAGGTTCTCTTAGTTCTTTCTTTTGAAAATGGAAACTTGAAACCACCCTCCCCCCCCTCTCCATGGAAAGCTTCGGAGACCCTCTGTATTCTTCTATTTTTCGAATGGAGACCTTTTCAACTCGCACCACTACATAGGTAGAGTCCCGGCACACTATACAGCTCCTGGGGACTTCTATTAAGAACGGCTTTTGGTCTTAGTATGTGGTACAGCATATAGAGTCGTGAGATTATGCATGAGTGGTGGAACTTATTTCGCTCTTTAGCCAAGGAGTGATGGGCTTTACTTACTCTATCAAATAGGCAGGAGGGCACCCAATAGCAGCATAGTTGTTTTACATAGGCCACCTTCGTAGAAAGCAGCATAGTTTCTAGGAGCAGAGTCCCAGGGAGAAGAGGCTACCCCATAGCGCAAGTTGAAAGAGGGTTGGCTTCTCTCCATAGATTGGTTTGTTTGCACTCATGCATGGAGAAGTTTGTTTGGTTGTTGGTGCACCTACCTCGTTAAATCAATGGAAAAGAGAAATGTAGATATGGCCAGTATGGCCTAGGCGGAACCTTACCCAGAGAGCTTAGGAGAACCTATTTATTATTCTATTTTCACAGGAAGGAGGAAAACACTACTTGGTTGGGGCTTTCACTTGGATTTCACTCTTTTATCTATGGCCTTACTCTTTGGCTATTTGGTGTGACCACCTACATAAGCTGGCATCAATAATACAACCAGAGGGCTACCGGTGGAAATTAACTTGGATTTATTTATTTCATTTCGTGTAGAGATTTATTAGAGCATGGATTTATCACATCGGATGGCAAGGACATCTCGATGCGCGTATCATAACACTCCACCAACACAGCAATGACAAGTTATACTTATTTACATGGATGGGCGGCAATTGCACTATAGAAGTAAGGCGGCTTATTAAGAACTCTAATTAGAACTAAGTGCACTAGAGACTTACTTTTTAGAGGCTATAACATGGACAAGTTCAATGTCTCTATGCCTGCATCATATATATATACATTGTATATTAAACAAGTAAGTTCACTAGTAAGCGTTCTCTCTTAGCAAACTAGTCAGCGTTACATTGGGGTTCACGGGTTAGCGAAAGTCCGCTGAAATGGCTAGGCTTGCCTTATCATGAACTGACCCTTCCCACCAAGCACTGAGGCATGGTAGAGCCATGGGAAGGATAGATATCCGACATAAGTATTGATCCATCAATCTATGAATGTATGGAACTAAGGTTCTGTAGCGGTAAGTGTCATGATGCAGGTAGGAACCATTGTTCTATATGTTCAGTGCTATCCCGTAAGTTCTTTCTCTGTTGGTTCTGGCAGTCAGGCTGTGACAGTCTGACAATGAGTTACAATGACCTTATAGCAATGACTGTCTATATGGCTATAACTAAAAATGACTGAGCTTCTCTTGTAACTATAAGACTGGTAATGACTATAGCTTCTAGCTATGAGACTTACTATGACCTTCGGGCTACGACTGGCTATGATCGGCAGCTATGATTGCAATGACCTTCATTCTATGATCGGCAATGACGCACCTTGAGGCTATTACTACCGGCTATAATCGGGAATGACCTTATGGCTGTGACTCGCGTACCGTACCTTTCCATACTGTACCGTCCAGTATCACATGTGTATCTGGTGTTTCCAACGCCATTGCTCTCGTGACTTGCTAATGGCCATTGCTATTTCTATCGCTATTGCCAAGCCAATAACAATCGAACATCGAAGTCGCCATGCATTGGTACAACCTCCACCCACATCAATAAGCAAACCTAATTTGCAACACGTACCTGACCGGGAAAATACCTGATTGGGGAAACACATACCTGCACCGGAAGAATACCTGATCGTAAAAATACCTCTCATTGTAACCAATTACTTACCTCCTTTCTGTTAATGTTGAACTGGGATGTGTATGGGTAAGCTGGCGTGTCTTAATACGGCGGGTGTAAAGAAAAAAGTGGGCAGTAACAACAACCTACCTCCTGTCAAAGGTTCATGGGTGCAGTTGTGAAGGTAGGGAGGAGAAAGGGTAGGTCCTGCTGTCTTTCAATACTGGGAATGGTCCATAGTGCTGTTGTGGCTGGCACGGCGGGGTTGTAAGGCACCGCCTTCTGGTCACGGGGTAATTGAACTGTTGGTTAGTAATGACCTCCTCTCCTGGGCAGGTTGTAATGAGAAGTGCTGGGGTTGTCCTTCCCCCGGGGGGATTATATCCTCTTCTTTAAATAGCGGATTGAACCTCAAGCATACATAAAGAAAGCATAAAGAACAAAAAGCGGAAAGAAGGGGTAAAGAAAGAAGCGAAAGAGAGCTGGGTATTTCACCTCCAAATAACGTGAAAAAGACCGGGAAATCGGCAAGCCCATTATTTTTCCTCTCGTAGAGGGGAAAATGACCCCAATTTTCATGTCTTTTCATCGAAAAACGCCCGAGGAGAATTTTTATCAGTCTGAAGACTCCTATCGTTCTCTCTCTTTCTACTCCACCCACCTCACGAGTCCGCCAACAGCCTGTTCCCTACTGCCAGCCCTCAGTTCCACTACCCAATGTGATTAATCTATCCTATCTACCCAATGTGATTGATTATCTTACCGCCTGCCCTGATCTCTCTCCACCTACGGATCTATTCTCTCTATACCTACTCGACCTTGTGGCCTAATGAACCATCCCACTACTAAGTTCTTGGGACGTTCACTGAATGCCTACACATCACATCCGGTCGGGGCCACAACAACCCGCATCCGTTCCACCAACCACTTACTGTCCTTCCTTATTCGCCAATACGTGACCTGGGTGGTATCCACCTGCCTACCGGGCGAGATCCACCCCCTATATGCGCAAGTAAGCTGTTCAACCTGCCTTTGTAAATATGAATCTGACCGAAGTCAAAAAGGTATGCCTCATCTGATCCACGTTCCGAGATCGAAAGATGGGGGTTTACCACTCGTCACAAATAGTCGCTAGGAGATCGAGGACCCGGAGGGACTCGAGGGCACGAGGGCCACCATAGTTTTGCGCCAATCAATTATTATTTTAGGGGGCCGAGGCATCTCCATCGGAGGTACTCAAAGTGATTTCTTATTACTATAAATTGGCATTTAATGAACTTTCTCTATGTTTGGCGGGATACATTTGCTCAGCGGGGATACTCAACTAGAATACTTGGCTGGGTTACTTCGCTTGGCTCCTGGGCTCGGGTTTGCTGAGCGGGGATACTTGGCTTGGGCTGCTCGGTTAGGATACTTGGTTGAGCTACTTGAGTGAGCCCACTACTCGATTCAGGTGGAAATGTATTATTTTCGTTTTGGAACCGATAAGGATACAGCGGTCACCAATATGGAGGTTTATTGCTGGTCAGCCAATAAATAGTCAATCATTACCCACATGGTCACTGACAATAGCCAATAGCCAATGCCAGGTGTTCATGCACTCGATCCCGCTACTCAATGCACTCGATCCAGGATTCTTTGACACTAGTTGATCCAGGTGTCTATGCTAGTCTTTGTCAGTTGTCAGTATGAGCTAGAAGGTGCGGCTTGGCATTTACAGTCTCAGTGCGCTTGAACCTATACTCAGTGCATGAAGTCCGGTCGGTGCACGAATGAGAACCTCTAAACTTTTGTGTGTCAGTGCAGGAATGAATCTCTACTTATCGAACCTATACTTTATGCATTAACTCTTCTCTGTGCTACACGCTCAGTGCGATACAACCTCTACTTAGTTCCCAGTTGTTTGTGCCCAGTAGGTTGCATGTGACCTTTTCGCCCCCCCCATGCCCAAAAGGAGATGATTCTATGTGCGTTACCTGTTAGATGGTGACTGTTATCGATACCACGTGCCACAGGATAGGATGGATGTTTTAGTGCGTGACCAGGATAGTGAAGTTCCACGTGCCTTGTTCTCGATCAACCATGCCCAGGAAGCGGGTTATTCTAAGTGCGTTACCTGTTCTCTTTCCCACCCCAGGAGGTAGGTGTTTGTGCAATGTGTGAATGAATTACAGTCAGTGATGACAAGTAGCACTAGTAATCGATTGATTCCCCACATCCTTTGAGAGGGGTGGTCCACATCAATTGCTAATAATCATTACTTATTATGCACCCGTTGATGAGAGGATCATCGCATACTCATTTTGAGAGACAGCCAGGGAAGTAGGTGATGCCCTCGAATTCTTGATTATTGAAAGGACTCACATAAGTGAAAAGGATGGTAGGGGTTTCTACTGCGCACGTAAGAAGGTTTCCTACGGACCTAAAGCACTCATCCGACCGAAATATTTTGGTACCCACGGACAATGACATTCCCCTACAGAGCTTACCCATACAGAAACAGGGTTCCTATCTGGGCTGGAATCACGGCTGGGCTTATAAGACTGGGCTACTGTCTGCTTATGCTGCTGCGTCTACTACCCGCGGTCACCCTTATAGCCTACACGTGGAAAGAAGCCTTGTTATCCATATTTAGGGAATAAGCCATAGCGCTTCTGGGACTGCTGCTTATCAATCAATCTTACTGCCTGCCTCATATCGGGGAGAGATCAATAACAGCAGTTAGGTTGACTGGTTGTGAAGGTGTCTACTGGGTTATGATAGAACAGATTGAATAGAGACCCGTCCGTTAGCAGTAGGGAACATAATGAATTTAGGAACATATTAAATATAGACCCCTTGAGCATAACATAGCTAATTGGGTAACTGGTTGATGAGATAACTTTTTGCTATTGGGAACTACGGATATGCTCGCTAGGGATGATAGAGAATTGTTGTAGGGTCTTGGTACCAGATAGGGCCCCGGAGCAGTGTTTTTTGTTGCAATGCTAGGCGTACAGATGGATCAGTACAGATAGATCAGGCAGTGTACATAAGGATCAGTAAAAAGGATCAGTACAGATTAGATAAAGGGAATGTTGGTAGAACGGTAGAATGCGCGGGTGTAGGGATGGGAATGCGTGGATGGAAGGGGATAGGGATCGTGAGTCAAGTCCTCTATTTTGTGTCCAGACCTATAGTGAAGAGACTCAGCTTAGGTGAGCTGTTTATTTAGGTGTTTGAAAGGTTGAGGAGGGATAGAGGATATATCAGGTATAGAGATTCTCTCTCAGGCAGTTAGCAAGAGAGGTCACAACGGGTGGAAAGAGATTAATCAGCAGGTTGAAGCAGTCAGGTCAAAAGGTAAAAGCCTGCAATCTATCCATCAAATTAAGTTATTCTTTCATCTCCAGGGAGCAAGGTCTCTCCTCAATAAGTTCGGAGGGCAGGCGGATAATCGATCACAGCAGCAGTTAGGTTGACTGGTTGTGAAGATGACTAAGTGGTTGATGATAGAGCAGGTTTAATAGTGACCCATGAGCAGTACATATTTTAATTGGGAACCAGCCGTTTGAAGAGAGACCAGATTGACTAGATCCCCGTGGGCCCCTTTAAATGGTAACTATCAGTTGTTGTAACTCTAAGGCTTGGCGGATAATTGCAAGCAAGTGTATGCAAATGGGTGAATCAATGCTGCTGGTGCTGGCTCGATGGGAAGGCAGGCGGGAGAGAGAAAAAATACAGAAGGATATATAGGTGGAGGTCTAGTTAGTAAAGCTAGTATCGGTAGATAAGTAGAGGTTCTAGTAGAGATAGAGGGAGATAATAAAATATAGATCGGTGAGAGTATTTAGTAGATATAGAGCCGGGCAGCAAGAGAGAGATACGGGCTAAAGAGACGGAAAGGTATCAATCAAGAGAAGGCAAGCATATCAGGCAGAAATAGAGATAAGTTTGAAGGCAAGCATAAGAAGAGAGAAGGTATCGATCAGCATTGATATTCTAGGCCAAGTAGGTTGCATCGGGTGTGGAAGATGACTAACTGGGTTATAAGATAACAGGTAGAGACCGTGGGGGAGAACAAATCTTATTTGGTAACTGGGTGATTCGAGAACTGAGGACGTTTGGTAACTAACTGGGGAGGGGTAAACTGACTGCAGCAGGTTTCACTTCCTAGGCTTGCTTGATGGCAACTGTGGACTTGAAGTGACAGCGCCCCTACGCTTTCTGGATGGGCAGCTTCTTCTCGAGGTGGATAGTTCAAGTAGTTATAGATCAATCAGTAGGTCAATATAAAATATCTAAGGAGGTCGAGATCAATCAATCACAGGTAGGTTTCCACTGCTCGCTGTTGTTCACTGGGTTTGTTTATAAGGTTTACACAGTATTTATAATCAGCACGGGAAACCGGATTTTCTTCGCTATAAACTATAAACTAGAAACTTTCAGAGTGTCTCTCTATTATAACCGCCGGTATCTCGACAAGCATTGATGCCCGCGCGTGCTTAGTACTACTTATCCCTATACCCCATAGCCCCACTTAAGCCGCAGATATAAGCAGTACCCCAGGCAATGGATACAGCATTAAAGCTTAGGCGGAACAACGGAATGAATTATTTATGGACCCAGCAGAATATTGTTGAAGAGCATTCATTGAGCTTGCCTTTCGTGGAAGGTCAGGTCTGCTAAGGATCACATCAAGTAAAGTCAGGTTAGGTCAGGTTAGGTTAGGTCAGTGAGTACATGACACATCCATGCATTGGAAAGAAGTACCCCGTTCATTACAGGAACGAGAGAGAACAACAACCTCCGTACTAGACTCCTGAAAAATGGGAGATTAGCCAAACAGAATCACTCGATCTCTACGTGAGAATCACATATCTACGTTCACCTTTTAATTTGAGGAGGTGATCCTTAGCACCCCCCATAGTACCCAGTCATAAACAGTTCCACTTTGAAGCTATGCTCTTAAAACCTATACAACAACCATTATGGACATCTCTAGAAATCCATACCATCTATAGTTTCCACTAATGAGAACTAAAGCTGAAGAACTAAAGAGAGGAGAGGCATGCTTAGCTAAGCTAAGGCCAGGGTAATCTACTAGGTTTTACTAAATAGAAAACTACAATGTAATTAGGATTTTTATCCATATTCCCACAATAGGGATAGAAGGATATTGATCCCATCCCCTTAGGAGATTGCATCTCTACGTTTACCTTTTCCATTACACATAAGGTCATTCCCAGTGGTTTACATAAATACCATTTCCAATAAATCCGCCGATAGTAAGTGAGTACCCAGGAGGCCATTGCTAGCCGGCCGGTCATCCAATAGCCGGTGTCTCATCCCAATGGGGTTTATTACTCCTAGAATAGAAAAAACCCATAGAGCTCTACCTCGATATCCAAATAAATTACCCTCTGGAACCGGAGTGGTGCAATTTTATGGATTATGCATTACTTAAGAGGCCTTGACGGGAGAAGGAGGCCTTACACTTGAAGAGGCCTTGAACAAGGGAGATGGGAGGTTCATACCTAGATTGGATTACATGAACAAGGAAGGCATTACTTACCAGCTTTCTACACTAAAAAACAAATAGGGGAGTCTCGCTTTGCTTTCTGTTCAACATAGAAAGATAAAAGAGGTTAGGAGAAAAAAGGCAAGTTGTGAAAGAAAGAGCTAATTTCTTTACCTTATGGATGGATACAAACAACTATAGGTTGGTTTCCCAAGTCCCCTTTATTAATTCAAATACGGGAAAGCCTTTATATTCTGGTACGCCGCTAATAAAGTGGGAGAGAAAGCCTATAGGGGCTATAGGGGTAAGTTATAGATGTCAATATTATTCATTATGGGGATGGATACAAACAACCGGAGGAAGTGTAACATAAAACCATAGGGCAGGGCATAGACTAAAGAAAGGGTACTAGCTTTGGGTAAGGTTCCCCATTATTTTAAAAAGAAAGTAAGTAGGATAATAATAGAGAGTATCCACCATTGTAATATGAAATCTGCAAGATGAAACAGAAGAAACTATATTTATCAAGGTCATTGCTCAGAGAACCCATATCATCCACCCTGGGTCACCTTTCAAACAGACCCGAGAAACTAGGCCTTACCTGGGTTTGCAGTCTATAGTGCCTGTTTCCTTATACTTTTTATACTCGCGCCATCTATACGTCCTTGCCATTACGATGTTATGTTCAATCCATATCTAAAAAATCACAATACATACGCTAAGTGAGTAGTCTGTAGAGCCAGTCTCTCTGCTAGAACCTCCGAGTAAAGCCCATGCACTCCGCCTTATAAGAGTGAAAGCAAATAGGTAAGGTAACTAACCTTATTAAGATTAAGCTCCATAAGGTAAGGTCTTCTTACGATCAGTTCGATTGGGAGGGGAATAAGCCAATGGGGACATACAATCTCCTATGGGGGAATAAACAACAGCCGAGAGGAAGAAGAAGAGAAGTTACCCCATAGAAAAGAAATCTGAAGACATTCTCATTAGAAGAGCCATGCACCTGTGTGTGAGGGGTGCTTCATTCGTTTAACTTGTCCTGGGACGACTAAAGAGAGAGACCTTAACAGTCCAGTTCATATACCTAGGGCCCACTCTGAAGGCTCTATAGCCCAGCTCAGATGCTGCTAGTCAATGTTTATTGGCATTGGCAATATACTCGCCATATCTACGCCATTTCAATAGGTGATCATTAGCACCTCCCTAAAAAGACAAACTGTAGAATCCATATGTTTTTGTTTGGGACAGCAGATTTCAAAACTTTTGCTCATTTGGCGTTTATCCTTTGTAACAACCTCATTTGGATGGGTTCGATGAAATCCATAATTATCATCGGGGAATGCTTGCAGCACTTTCACCCCGGGAGTAAGGAGGAGCCGGGTAGGTACGTCGTCTCCAGTGGGAAGCCACACAAGATAGATAGGCGTTGGAGCGATATCGCGCATATCTATGTTTACCTTTTCTTTGTAAGTAATATGGGGTTTATTAATGCCTTGCTTTAGTCTTCCCTTTATTTCTTAGTTCACAAATTTACACAAATTCCATGGTGACCATATAATCCATGGAAGCTATAATAAGTTCCCCATACTGTATTTTCCATTTCTTACATTACCACCAGACATTGAGTTTTTATCCATGGCGGCCTCAGGTTCGGTCGGGGCAGGAACAAAGCAGGAATGAGGTGGTGATCCTACGAGAATAAGGAGAAGAACAGGCCTTCACAACGGCACTACCCATGACCCTTTCCCAGGAGGTGGATTGTTCGTGCAGTACCAGTTATGTTATGTGAAAACAGGATATAGAAAAGGACTTGCATATCTAGCTAATTTAAACGGGACTAATATTCAAACCAAGAAGTCCATATAAGAAATATAGTTTCCATTATTTTGAAAAATAAAAAGAGTTCAATCCAAGTGCCCCGCCTTAGTATCAGACCTACTACTACAACCTATTAATCTACGATATCGCATCTCTACGTTTACCTTGTCCATTCAAAAGAAACTAGCCCTAGTTGAACTACTAGCTTTCCCACTTACATAGCTGAGAGGAATTCCATAGCCGATAGGAAGAATAAATAAGTTCCCCTAGTAAAATAGTAACATTCCAATAAGTCCGCCAAGAAGTAAGCCCCATATTTTATTTGCTCGCTGGTAAGCCACCAACTAGTCTAAAACAGGCAATGGATACTTCACTAGTAGTTCTGAAGATGCCGGTACTCCCACCATGTTAAGCCTCTAAGAAATCAAAATACCATCTGCTCTATGTATGAGTGCAACAAACAACAATATGAAGTTGAGTTGGGATGTGTCCCTCCCTAGCGAATTACAAAGGTTGTTGCCCGTCCTAGTTCTAAAATAAATGGAGATTGAGTACTATTCTAAATCTCTTCCATAACGAACTATAAAAACTAGTTCTAATTAGTGCTACAACTTGTAGTTCAACCTGGCCCCTAAAGAGAGATTAGCTTTGGCACTTTCCAACTTGCCTTGATCTTGCCGTCGTAGGTCCAGTCCTCCGTAAGTTCAATCTCTCTAGCTCTGATTCTATATATAGAACTCCTCCTATTGCCAGACTAGCTCTTATTCTTTAGTGCATCCATAAGAAGACTAAGGCGGCTCTTTCTTACCCTATCCAAGAGGAAGGATAAAATCCATCCACCGTTTACAACATTGGATGGAGAACAAAAGCCTCACAACTGGCCGAGAAAAGGATAGGTCCACTAATTAAGAAGGGCGCAGTCTATTCTAAGGCCCTTACTCCAAGGAACTCACTATAGTGAAGAAACCGCGGGGTCTCCTACTATTTATTTCTTAGGGGCAGGTTCCGACAACACCCGCAATTGAGAGAGGAACTAGAGCTCTCTCTTCAGGTTTCCCACGTGCCTTAGTGAGTGAAGTGCAGTCTCGACCAAACTTGCATATCTACAAGTTTAACTTAGTTAAACTTATACTCGCATATCTACGTGTAACTTGTCCATTTAGTGTCTCCGTCCACATTGTCACCAAGAGGGAGGGTCCTTGTTGCCATACAGAGCTGCGATAGGAGGGGAAAACGCCAATAATGGGACTAATACAATAACCCAACGGGGGTTTATTACTCATACAGTGATCCAAACAAGCTAAACTTGTTTAACTATAAGAAGGCAAGTTACCTTACTTAGTAGTCCCAGGTGTGAGGTTGTGTTGGTAGGTAGCACCCATAATCATTCCCCTAACTACTCCACACCCATCCAAAAGTTTATGAGGGAAAGTACCCTTTCAAGTATACGAGATCACATCTCTACGTTTACCTTTTACATTGTAACAACAAGTTCCATTCCCTCAATAAACAACCAGTTTGAATCCATGTTTGTTGTTCCGGACCATAAGAGAGAGGGTTCTCTACAAAACCCCCACTCTACAAAACCCCCACTAGAGAGAGGTTCTCTACAAATAAAGCTTACAGTATACCCCTCAGCTAAACCACCCCCCCACCCCCTATTACCCCTCTTACCCCTATTACCCACGAGTGTTCTGCGAAGCCCGAACCCAGATGACATTCAAGAAGCATTATCTTACAACCATGACACAACTCACATGGCTACATTAAGTCATTCAATGAGAGAAAGTGGTAGAGTATTATGATAATGGGATTCGATCCAGCCGTGTCTCTGAAGTGCTGTCTGTAGAGAGAGGGCCGGCAGTTTAACGTAGTGCCTGCTAAAGGTTTCTGGTTGTAAATAATAAATCCAAGAAGGGGCGGTTCCAACGGTCCAACATCACAAAAACAACTGAGCTTTCTAACTGGGCCAAGGAAGGGGTAATTCTAATCCGTGCCGTGCCGTGCCATGGGAGCAAGGGTAGCCTAGTCTACAAAGGATCCTCGGCTCTTGGACCATCCAGCAGCGGTGTTTCATCAGTTCTGGCTGATAAGGCCTTTTCCTTTTCCTTTTCACGCCATGATCCCACGCAAAAAGAAACTGATGATTCCTTTCCTGGGGACTTCGGCTGATGAAAGAGTTAATATGACTGGTCATACATAATGCCAACCCAAGCAAGCACAAACATATCGTAATTTCATCCACTAACTAAGCTAAGTAGGGATAGGAAGTCTGGTTGGTAATTGTTCCGTCCGTATAAATTTTCAAAAGCTTATCAGATGCTGTTTATATATATAAGACCCTTGTTTGGAGGGGTTAATAAGGTATGATCTATCCGGGTCGAGAAATTCCTTTGGCTTTAGGGAAATAGATGATTTAAAGCGACCTCCCTTCAAGCAAGATCCAAAAGTTATTCCGGTTCGTTAATTCTAAAAACGTTCTGAAATGCGGTTTTTTCAAGCAAACCTTTTTTATCCGGATTCATAGGCATGGCACTTCCACCGGGCGGGGTCAAAGAAAGAGGTGAGTGAGGCCCATTGTGAGGCAGTCAGGACGGAGATAAAAAGGGTGATGGCTTTTGCACTTTCCCATAATCTCCTCCGGAGGGCTGAAAAAGCGAGGTGAGCAATTGGCCTTCAACAGTCCTGGTTAAGGATAAGTAAATTAAATCATTTCCACAACAAACTACCATTTCCCTGGGCAGCGGATCATTGTTCCTACAGAGATGTTTATGCTGCTCAACAAATGGGAATGAGCCATAGTGCTGCTGGTTATGCTGCTAGTGCTGGTATTACTACTGCTTGGCCTGCGGGTGTTGCTGCTGGGGCTTCCTTTCTACTCTCCTTCCCTTCTCCTTTTACTTCTAATTAATCCTCTACCCTTATCAAACGGTTGGTCGCAGGGCTCCCCGCTTTACGCCCACTTCTTTTAAAGAATTGAACCTAGCTGGCAGTTAAGAGCATAGATCGCGGGCAGAGGGAAACCCAAACTGCAAACAACAAAAAGAACAGTGTCCTATAGAGATAAGACAGGAATGAATGAAAGAGCAATAGTGGTTAATACACAGAGCGTAGCGGACAGAGATAGCAAATTAATAGATTGATCGTTCTACATATGCCCCCATAGAACCCAAGAAAACCCTATATAGCCCCTATTCTATAGTAACATTGGGATATCTTTAGCTATAAATAAATTGATCCATACGGTTGTTGGTTTGGTCACGATTCTTGCAACTTCTTCACTGCCCTTTGTAAAGTCCAATCAAAGTGTTCTTCGGCCCCCGGAGGGCATAATGGTAAGGTGATGCAAGCCATGTTTCTCTACCCTATTCCTCGGCCCTCCATATTTACGGAATAGCCCTCAAACTTAGCCCTTTCCCCACGGAACACAGGGGGTACCTACCTGGCCGGTTGAAAGCTGGGTACCAATGGGATGAAAAGGTGAGGGGAAGGATACAGACAGGAATAGGGAAGGATAGGACCGTATCACAGCAGAATTGAGGATAGCCAATAAAGCTATTTACCTTTTTGATACTTTTAATGGGATGACCTTACCTTTAGCTACCCGGCTCCGTTCCCAATTATTAGGTTAAGTCGTTGGCACTGGATGCCTGATCCTCTGTATTCACCTTCATTTCCTGGATCTCCAGATTGGGATTTGTGATTCCCCGCTGCTATGCGGGTTCAATTGGCGGGACAGATTCGTATGGGGACTTACTCCAGCTCTCCAAACGAAGACTCAACTAAGCAAAAACGGATATGTTCTATACTTAAATTCAATTTCATATTTAGGGATAACCTTCTTGCTTTATTTCGGAGTATGCCTTTCTTGGAGAAGATAAAGGGAATTTATAAAATGCTTCTATAATTACTTGATTCTCTTCCACATCTGTGAATTTAGAAATTAATTCAGGAGCACATCATAACCTATACTTCAATGGAATGGCCTTGTTCCCCTATGTTAGGTCTCTTCCCAAAGGGCGAGTAGTCTGGAGGCTTGCCTAATCATTAATAGATATATTTTCTGTCCTTATTTTTTTGGTATTGGATAGGAACTCATATAGAGTTCTCTCTCACGGGTAACCAGAGGCGCGGGTACTGGTTCTTGGATGAGGGGGACAGTCGGATTGGCTAGCTCCCTCATACGTCCTCGTCTCGTCCGTCAAAGGCGCCTTTCCTTCGGGGAGGAAAAGAAAAGAGATTGTCGGATCCCCTGCCGGAGCAACTGGCAAATCCCGGCAGAGAAGGTTATGTTTAACCCGCGGTGAGGAAACGCTCCGTAGCGAGTCCATAGACTTCGAAAAGAGGGCCGAGCGCTTTACCACCTACCCGAACCCCTCTTACCTACGTTCAGGTAAGGCTCGCTTAAGCCGATAGATCTCGGCGGAGAACCATTCTATTGCTTGAAAAGCCATAGTGGAGGTTGCAAGTCACATGGTAAAACTAACGTCCTGACGGACGTATAATTCCTCCCGCCGTCTTATCAGGGGAAAGGATGATCAAACTCTTTTTGTTTTTCGAGTATGATCTATTCAATCTTTCAGTCATTCGTTATATATGTCATAACACGGGTTCGTGCAGTTTATCCGTGACTAAGTCGCGAGCTCTAGACCTGACAGTTGCCCGCATTGAGAGAACACCCTTGCATTCACTTTTCTTTGCCTTCAAGCGCAGGGCTTAGTTATGATAGTCGCGCCTGTGGGGCCATTTATACTATGGGCCTTAGGCCTTTATGGGATTGTGAGATGATTCTTCTAATGAGTAGGCCTTGCATTTATCAATTGTGAGGCCTATGGTTGGTCAGTATCCGACATATTACCAGTGTATTAAATTATTGTAATAATAGTTTTACCTTTATGTGTGAGGTTAGGAGCACTATCGGATAGCCAAAAGACACCATGGTTTTGCCTTTTTTTTTCCCATTGAGGACTTGCTGATAGAGAGAGAGAGACGAA
>BSBM01003401.1:0-45248 GCA_027924585.1 Larix kaempferi
TGGCGGCACTTTAGAAATAGTGGAACCGCATAAGTCGAACGGGACCGAAGGCATTATGGATGGACGGTAGAGTCGAGCCAGATGGATTTCTCATTGTCCGTCAAGGTTATACCATAATTTGTGTAGGTTATCCCTTACCTTCGCAGAGTTCAGTCTTTGAGCAGCAGCCCTGAGCAATATATAACCCCCCTTTCAATTGCGTTTGACTTAAATAATCGAACCATGAGGCTATATACAGGGCTATCACCTTCTTTGGCCAGATATTCCGGTTGGGTGGGAATAGATAAGAAGAGGGGAGCTACGGTACAGCGACTTAGATAGAAAAAGCTGTTCATTCTTTATATATGTAATTACGCTTCTATTTTATCGTCTATCTGATGAGGCATTGATTTCCTTGCCAACCAAGACAACGAGTAAGCGGACCGTTAGTCATTCTTTATATATGTAATAACACTATATTCGGTGGCGGTTACTGTCCATTGAATTAATGTCCCGGTTGCCGGTTTAATTGTCCCTTAGAATGTGCCCGTATCCCGACCGAGGGGCGTGTCCAGGTTTTATCTGTACTGTCGGAGTGATGTCCGTGTTTTATTTAATATGTCATTACGCTTTTCATTTTGCAAGTGATCGAATCCGTACGCTTTCAGTTTGAGTTCCCTGATCCCTTTGCTACATGGACGATTCACAACATGCATTCTCCACGGCTTGATGGATAGAATTCGTAGCTTTTCGTTATATATGTTAAAGTGGTTTGCGAAAACTACGGTTCGGGATGGAAAATATGGATGAAATCCGCCATAAATCATAGAGAGAGAAAACAGCTCGATATTCTATATGCTAACATGGTTTTAAAATGGACCACTGAATGGTATTTTTCAAGTTTAGTTAGATGCTCTTTATAAGTTTCCATAAGTATCTTATTAGGTTGCCCACTAGAGAGATTGTTCTTTTCTTTTTTGGTAGCGATTCCATGCGCCCACAAGAGAGATTGCATCTAGCCGTAAGGCCTATGAATGTTGGATAGCGTCCCTTATCATGCCGAAGGCCTATGAATGTTGGGTTGCGTCTTTTTTGTGAGCTCGGGGAAGGAACGGGAGGCCATTGAGCATAGCGAGCCAACCCTTAACCTCGAGACCAGCAGAAGAGAGCCGGTTCGAACCCGATCAATCAGCTAGCAAATAGAGTAGCCTCCCTTTATTTTAGCCGTTTCTCCCTCTATAATTAAGCCCTGAGCTTTTTCACCCCCCTTTATTGAAAAGAAAAACCCTGCTGGTCCTCATCCAGCCATTGAGCAATAGCGAGCCGCTCGATCGACCATTGGGAGATAAAGAGGTTTTAACACGAAGAACCAAAGGGAGAGGAATACTTAGGCTTATAGGGTGGTTCCCCTTTCTTGCGTAAAAGCGATTGAACGGCCGCTTTATTGTTTGGAACTCTTTCATTTAATAGGGGCACCACTACGTTTCGTCACTGGTAGTAAACATGCTCCTTTCTTATTGCTTATGGATAAAGGAGAATACTTGCTTTATTGAATACCGGAGAATCACTCTCTTTCTTGGTTTGGTGCTTGAATGAGCTGAGTCCTTGATGGCGAGTAACGCGTACAGAACGAGCTGTACGTCTATTTCGTAGATATATAATTTATGTAGCTCCGATAACTAAGTGGTATGATTTACTAGTGGCTTCATGAATGATTCATAAGCATATACGTGATAAACATAAGCTAAGTGTAATGACGTATTCATAGAGTACGTTTTCCTATTTAACCAGTACCACTAATATAAGGGTGTTTGCTTTATCCTAACCACGATGATTCCGTAATTATTAAAAGAGCTTTATAGAGCTAAACCAATGGATGAGTAAAGCTGAATATGCAGATAAGGCGATAGAACATGCATAATACTTATAGATATAAAGCTAAGGACTAGTGTTTCCATTAAGCATGATACATTGAGCCAATCAATATTTATAAGTGATTCATTTAGCCCATATTTATATATGTCATTACGCGGAGCCATTCGGAGTTAACCCAATAAATTGAACCTTACATCAGGTTGCTTATATCTTTACGGAGCCTATATAAAAAGCTATGTTTGTTAAACTTTGGCCTGGCCTATTCTTGGGTTTCAAGCAACTGCAATTATGGGGGGGTGTTGGAACAACAGGCTTTACAGGTTCATAACACCTCTGGAGCTTCTAAAGATAGTAAATCAATAGTTGTCAGTTTACTAGGAGAGTGACTAAGCACTTTTACTGGTTAGACAATTAGAACAAAACAGTCGACTGGTGCACAGAACAAGCAAGATAGAAATTAAGGAGATCTCAGAATGTCTACAAGAGTCACACCTTATTCACTAGTGTATGGAGCTAAAGTTGTGCTACCACTAAAGGGCCCTAGTCTCATCGCTCTGGGTAGCCTTGCATGACACTGTGCTTGAGAAAGATCGCATTGCTACAGGCATGGTAGAGCTTTATACCCTAACTAAATGAGAAGTGCCTTAAAGCATTTGAGCATATGTAACAGTATAATAGGTGCATGGCTAGGGCATAATAAGAAGGTATCACTTCAGCCCTTCGTCATGGGGGAATTCACCAGCTACAGTGCCTGATTCATGCAGATCCATCCTAAGCTATGTGTAAAAAAACCATTCGCCGTTCCCTCTCGGCGATAATCAGGAAGGCAATTGCTCCGATAAAAACGGGGTTGTAAACAATGATTGAAACTGGCTTTGCTCCTGCCTCCTAACCTCTATCGTAGCACTGAAGCAGGGATCAGCAGCAGGCAGACCAACCTCATTCTCGGAGTTATCCCTTTGGTAACCTTGCCTTCGCATTCCTATTTGCCAACTATTCTTAAACAATTAGTCGGTAAATACGGAATTTATAGATTGTATATGTTATGAAGCTGGTTAGCCAGCCGGGTAGCTTGCTGGATGGGGAGCTTAGGAACTGGTTGAATGAGCTATAGTCCCTAGAACCTCCTTGACCTATACACCTCACAAAGAAAACTTGCATACCACAGGGAAGGGGCCTAATCCACATCCCATTGGCCCATACAATTAGAACCTACGGAACAGGATTTACTTTATTTGATGGATGATATGTTACTTATGATGCACCTCAGGATGAGGTTCATACAACAGACACAGAGTTGCAGTCACGCTAATCAGGTACTGCCAGCAATGGAAACAATTATTGGAACTTTGAATGAAGATAGTCTATTAAGGCTTCTTACCTAACCTACAGGCTATAATCTTACCTAACCTAAGGCTATAATTGCCATGGAACTAAGTGCATGGACTGAAGCGTAATGAAAAGAATGGTACAAACAAGATAAATATCATTACTCATGGGAACCCATACCAGTTGTAAGTGCCCAGTCTCATAGCCAGTCTCATTACCCAGGAGGTTTCATTAGGGCATTGACTAAAATACGAAGTCTCTATTATTATTAGTCAGGATATAATCATTCTACTGGCGGAAGCTAGTCCGGTACTTTCTTCACTCGTAAGCATGGAACTAAGTGCATAGACTAATAAGATTGTGTCTCAAGGCTGCTAATGGGCATGGGGCAGCTTCAGGCATTCTAATAAAGCAGTCTCTCTCTAAGACCTTAGGGCCTTACTCTACTGCTGTCTACGGACTACGGCTTCCACTGAGAGTCCTCCATAGAGCAGTCCCCATGCAACTAATGCTAAGGCTATGGCAACAAGTCTTAAGGTTAAAAAGAAAGGATGCGATACTTGACTTGGCTTGCTTATTCGGCTTGGATCCCGGGAGACTCGACTGGACTACTCAAAAGCCGGGCTAGATACTCAGTTAGATCTAGTTTTCTACAATGGGGTATATGATGCCGTGCCTATTTATTAAAAGGAGACAAATAGAATCCATCTCTTCCCTGCAGGAGAATCTAAAAGAAGTCTTCCCTGGGCTACTCAACTAACCCCACCCATAATCCAGCCAGCTCTCTCCATCCCGCCCGCAATGTTATAAAGAATCGGGGTATCAAAGAGAAAGAATTGGGGTATCAAAGTACGGCAGGCAACTAAGAGTCTTCGGTGCCAATCGATAAAAAGTTAACTAAGTGTAAGTTCGTGTCTGAAGACTTATTTCTTTCTTATCCTGGGTCGGTTGGTTCGTGCAAGGTAAAGAGAAACGTAAGGGGGGTAGTTTCATTTTAATAGAGGCCATACCTGAAAGCTTCTTACTGTTGTCTTTCGTATTCCTAGCTGGCATCATTATAAAATGAATAGGTTGGGCAGCAAGCAAGCACTCAATGTCCTGAAGTCTAAGTTCGTGAATGAAGGCACTTACTTGTCCTTTTCCTTCCTTCCTTGGTTGGGTCGTATGGTAAGTCGTGTAAAAGAAAGCTAAAAGGATCTCTCTCATCTTATATATGTAATAACGCAAATTCAAAAATGAAATCCATCCCATCCGATCCGATCCGGCATACTGGTCTGCTGGTAGCATTCCCTTGTAAGTGCCTTGTAAGCATGTTGGTTGCTAGGGCTGTACATAGAAGATGTTATTTCTGGTAGGTGGGTAAGTGTGAAAGGTAAGTTTCTCTATTATATAATAGTGGCGTATAATATATTGATCCAGTCTTCAGGATTGGGCATGACTCCATCCCATGGTCGGTTTCGGTATAAAGAGAAGGTTCTATGGCAGGCAGGGCAGTTCGTGCAGGTAGTTCTCTTGAGGGTTCTACAAGGTGGTAAGGGTTCATGACCCATCCATACATCCATCCTATAAACCCGGGGCTTGTAAGGTAAGGGCTACATTCGTGACTCACTCCGTGATTCTTGGGGCTCCAGGTCTAGTTCTGGCAAGTGAAAGAAAGAGTATAAAAAGGCAAGGTAGTGTTTCCATGTGCTCCTGGCTACGCTACCTGGGTATTGCTGGCTTCTAGTTCCTTCATGCTCCTCTAGGTGAAGGCGGTAGTATACTATAGGGTAAAAGGTTTATATCCTCATTGCCAGTCATAAAGACAAACAGTCAGAGCCTTTCTAACCAGTCATTGCCAGCCGGTCATTGTCGATGATTGCCGGAAGTCCTTGCCGGGAGTCCTTGACACTGCCAGACTCTCAGAGCCAGACTGCCAGAAACGAATGAGAACGAACCTACCTGCATTACACTTAACGCTACGGAAAACACGTACCTCGAATGGATGCCATGGCGATGCATTACTTACGACGATGCACCCGTTTTGAAAAGTTGATAAGCCCTTGTTGTATAATAACGTATATAATAAAGCTTTCAAACTTCAACATCTTCTGAGAATAACGTCCCAACTGATGAGTCTTACAAGAAAGGCGTTACCGCCAAACACTGCCCCCCTGAAAAGAAGATTTCAATTGATAAGAATGTTAATTTATAAAGTTTTGTTAAATCTGTATCAAGCCAACGTGTGCCTGCTCCAAATGGTGTAGCTTAGTCAAAAGCGTATAAACTCCCTAAGTGTGGTAACTGGCATTATATATGAGCATATCAATTTTCTTTCTTTCTTTGTTTTCCGCGTCCCTTCCCTTAGGGGGTATAAATCTTTATCTGCTGCCTGTGGCGTGATGAGGGCAAGGGGAGAAGCTTAAATCCAGTTAGAGGAGGTTAAACGCCAGGGGAACCATTCATCAGTCCTAAATCATCAGTCCTAAAGCTCAAGGTTCGAAGCGTATGTCCTGATTACACGGGGTAAAGCATTAAAGCTTCCTTCCTGGGCAGTAGAATTGAAGGTACCATGTTCTGTTCTTCAATCGTGTGTCAAGACTACAATTGTGTCCATCCAGGCCTCTATTCAAGGCCTTTCTCGTTGTGTGTCCTCCAGACCTCGTGCTATGGTACCGAACAAAAGAAATCTATATGCTCTGTTGTGTATATTACGTATAGAATCAACGCTGTTAGGTGTATACGTGTGAAAGGCTCTATGTTGGAAGGTGCATACTGCCTTAAAATGGGGAGGTATTGGTAATGAGAGTATTGTTAACTAAAAGCATAATGGGAGGTATTGTAAACTAGGGTTTTTTTTTCTGAAAGCATAATGGGTCATCCTGAGTGACGTAGACTTGGCAGGTGTGTTATTTGTAAATCCGTCCGTTGTACCGGCAAACCTCAACCAAAGTTATCCCTCCTCAATTGAATTAATCCCGGGCGATCTAGAAAGGTTCTGAAAAGCTAAAATTGAGTAATAAAAAATGCATTTGAGTAGCGACACTGCCTGGGACCCCCTAAAGGAAGATTTATGTAAATGAGAACCTAATCCTTCTTTGGTCGGACGAGTGGCTCCGCCCGTCAAATGGGAATGTGTTCTTTTATATATTAAAAAGCGAATTTATTGCCTTTCCCGATCCGTCCATTGCTAAATCTAGAGCATTCTGCCTGCCCTTTTTATTTCCTTCTCCGATCCTAGTATCCCTGAGTAGCCCAGCCAAGCGACACTGAAGATCATAGATAAAGCTCCTTAAAAGCTACTTTTAAGTAATAAAAAAGAAATTTGAGTGGTCCCGATGACTAACTAAGTCTCGTCTCCTCTAAAAAACGATATTTATCTAAATAAAAATATTGAATGAGGACCGAGGTACGCCCCCCACCCGATAAGTAACTTAGGAGGTTTTGTGCTATCTGTTCAAAAGCGTCCCTTCTTGCCTGCTCCGATCCAAGTATCCCAGCCCGAGTAACCGAGCTTATTAGAGTAGCAAAGCGTAGCCGACTCGATAAGCCAAGCGTTCCAACGCGAGTATATCAAAGCCAAGTATCAAAGAGTAACGAAGCGCCGGTATAAAAGCTGAGCAGCCGAAAAGAGCCCCGGCCTATAAACAAAAGCACATCCCGGCCCAGCCAATGAATCCATCCCGCCTAACATATATAAACGTAGTGAAAAGGCTAAATTAATTAATAAAAGATCATTTTTAGTATCCGCGAAATGTGCCACGGACCAAATAACAAAAAGTTGTTGCTAAAAGAAAATAATGTTGAATGAGAGAGTTTTTATAACCAGATCCAACAAGTCCAACAAGTAAGTCCAACAACACCTACGTCAATAGACCAACTTCAGGGAAGGGGCTAGGTAGGTGCCATTCAGTCGGGGAGGTCAGATAGTTACATTAGGGTCAGGGAGAGGGCCTAGATAGACCCGGGGAGACGAGCTAGGTTGAGCCATTCACGCAGGTCAGGTAGGGACAATCAGGGAAGTCAGGTAGGGACAATCAGGGAAGTCAGGTAGGGCCCAGCGTTAGGTGGTACCTATTCCCCTAACTCCTACATCCATTCCAGGTTCCCCACCAGGCGAGAGAGAAGTGTTTGCCTAGTTCACAACAGACGATGAGAGAAGTCCCCCCCAGATGAGGGTTAAGGAGCCGTTCAATACCCCTTCAATACATAACCCGGTCAATACAGCAGACCCGAGAGAAGGTCCCCATCGTTCCCATCTGAAGAAAAGAGATTTAGCCGTGTTGTTGCCATATGAGGAGCATATCCCCAAACTCCATCATTCCTTTCAAAATTGGTAGTGGTAAAGTGGGAAGGCCATTGCGCCGTTGGGCGCCTAGAGGCGGATCGAATAGTGGCGACGATCCTGCATTCTGCTCTGGAGACACATAGGTTAGGATGTCTCTTTAGGAAGATAACTGGGTGTTACTAACCAAGTTGGCTATAGCGTAATTAAGCCGCTGTCCTGCGTCTGGGAACGGAGAAGGGGAAAGCACTTTCCTTTAATGAACCTTACCCCCGATTGGGTGCCTACCACTACTCAATCGAAACAAAGTTATAGTCCATATACCATATATTCTGTATGTAGTAGTATAGGCCTAAAATTCTCCAGTTCAAGTCCCCGCTTCTCCTACTGTTCTAGGGCTACTACCTCGTTCATTTTCAGACCAAAATGAAAAGCCCGACGTTCCCTATACATATCCATTAATTATAGGAAAAGGTCCATATTAAGTTTACTGAGTCTAAGAAGCCTAATCCACGGTTTCATTCCCAATTTCAGATCCAATTCCAGAGGCACAAACAGTAAAGCCAGCAGTACCAAAGCAAGCACCCCGCTCAGGATCCCATTTTGATATCCAGAAGCAATTTACTCCGAAGAGGCATAGGTGGAAGAGCGCCTAATTGCGGATCTAATTTACTTCGTTGATCGAGAAGCCATGTAACCTAGGTGGCTAAGGCAAAAGTAAGCACAAAGGCAGGTGCGTTTGAAGCAGAGATAAAACAGAATAGGTGATCCCCGCGGAGATCGATATGCTCCCTCTCGACCTTGCTCCGACCAGCACTATATTAAGCCTCCACACGCTAGGATGTGCAAAAACCCGGAACACCATGGGATGTGCAAATGATCGTAAAAAAGCTATGAAAGGCTTATCAGGCTGAATGAGTCCCGGATTCGTACTTTGACCCATTATAGCTTGTGTACCCATAGTCTGTATCTTGCTGCTTAGAGACATTTATAGTCCAATTTGAAGTGAATAAACAAATCTTTCTTTTTCATTTAATAATTTATTCAACTTTTGGCATCCTTATTAATTATGAGACTTACTATACTAATGTAGATAAGCTTTACCTTACTATTGTGCTTTCTACATAGCAATTGAAACACTACGTCTTAGGTCAATTTATTTATATTAGATTCTCCTTTTCTTATTTATGCTCTTTAGTGATTAAACATATTAAAGCCATATGGCCAAATGGATCCTATACTTATTTCAATTTTATTTGGAATTGAAAACGCATAAATTTATAAAGAGGCAAGTCATAGCTGACCAATTAGTTTAGTTAATTCCATCTCCTTCATTTAGTATAATGATTACAATAGTGGTAGTGATAAATACATTTATGATGATTCCAATAATGCTATTAGCCTTCTTCTTGAGGTGGAGATCCTTCCTACCCTATTATAAACTTTATACTTTAATGGTGTAAGAAAGAACTTATGGATAGGAATAGGTATAGGAAATCCTAAGTGTAATAGAAGGAACATGCTATACATTCTTTAATTTCAAATTCTACTTCAATACCTCCAATAATATGGTAGAGTATGAAGCTTTAGTCCTTAGACTTTCCAATAGTTGGGACCTTGAGGCTTATGAATTGTGTATCTATAACAGTTTCTAGTTAGTCATCAATTTCATTGGTGGCTCTTACACTCTCAATCATCATCTTCTCATCTACTATAAAATATATGCGACATCTCTTTAAGAGGAGGAGAAGATCGATATCAAGTTTGAGCTTAGTGAGGCTAAGGCTGCTCGGAGTTTGTCACCTCAGATTATACTTTAAAACAATTTCAGTATTAATCAATGAGGGCTGGGTCAATAGAAGATATGCCTACATATTACTATTGAGGCTTTATCTATAGTATAGGCTGACAGATCCTAAAACTCCCCTATATGGGGTAGACACTGAGGAATAAGATGCAACAATAGATGGACACACAGAGAGACATGTATGAGGAGTGCTTGAGATAGGTACAGGCTAGTGAGGGTCCTAGTACATATACTACTATTCTTCCTATAGGTGGTTTGAGTGATGAGGAGGTGACTAGACTGCATAAGGAGCTATAGGATTTTAGGGTAGAGTTGCAAGGTGACAAGTTAGATGTGATAGCTTGACTCAGGAGTTGGAGGTTGTGAGGAGAGAGAGAGGGATGATCTATAGAGACAGTTTAAGCCAATTAATTTTCACTTACACTTTTTTATATTAAATGTACTTAACCTTCTACGAGTATAAAGTACATTCAGATGATGGTTGAAGGTGGGGTACTTCCTATAGATATAATATGAGATTAATGTGGTTGAGGTTGGGACTTAGATATACCCTATATAAATTGATCCTACAAAGGAAATAGGTCCATCAAAGCTTAGGTTCATTCCTAGGGATAAAATACCATAACTAGGGTCAGATCTTACGCTAGTATTCTTCAATTTGACTCTTTATATAGTTTTACATCATTATGAGATAGATGTAGGGGGCCAATCAGTATGATGAGGGATACTGAGCTTGCTAGAGAGCAGAGTTGGTTGATATAGCTTAGAGCACAGATAAAGAGCATTTCCCACACTACAACCGGTAGAGAGACAGGTAGGACCAGGCAGTCAGTGTTGGTTAGGTGGTGAAACATGCAACATGAGGGCCATGACCATTACCTCATTAATATATCTTGATGTTATACCTAGGCGAGATGAGTAGGTAGAGCTTAAGGGTCCTTCATAACCATGGGAAGGGTATAGAGCAACTATCTACTGCGGGACAAGGATATTCTGGGGGCTGGTAAATAGTGATTATATCACATGACATATTAGACCGTATGCATTATTTTGTCTGACACACAGTTTTGGATTAGGACTAGAATATATTTTAGATGTGTTTAGTTATTAAAAGGAAAAGATTGAATTGAAATAACCTTTGAGGAGCAGATCAGAAGATGATATAGAGGTACCACTAAGAAGGATGTCTACAAATAAAACTAAGCATGGTGAGGACACCGTGCAAACGGGGGAGGATTGCATTAGATGACATTGTATACTTAGCTACTGGAGAAGAGGTCATAGGACCAATACAACAATGACCCTAAGATAGAAGGGAGGCTGGCAGTACTATCTGCATCACAGGAACATTCGCCAAAGTGTATAAGCAGATCCAGTAGATGGACCAGTTAGATATCGATACCCAGCAACATAAGTAGCACACGTAGCAAAGACTAGGGGTGCAGGAGCAGAACCAAGAGCAAAGACAAAGCCAGTTGTTTACCTTTACTAAGTAGATCCATAAGCTTGATACGAGAGTAGCTACACCAATAGTAGATTCTCATGATCCAGCAGCAATAAAGCACGCAGACCCAGATCCATAGCTAGCAACATACCTTCCAATTATAGAGCCCGTAGTAGCACCCCTTCTTATTATAGCTCCATTTCGTGATCGAGGTGGAAGAATCAGTAACTTGCCTTGATGAGCTAGATCGAAACCCAACCTTATCTGTTTAACCATATCCAGATTAAGACTCAGTGCCAGTAGATTTATCTTGTTGATTAAGGCAGTTTAACCCATTGACCCGGGAGATTTAGCGATAGATTAAGCTGTTGATTCATAAGTTGATCCAGTCAATGAACCAGAAGATCTATTGAACCAGAAGCTAAGGTAGCTAGAGAACCACCTGTAACAGGGAAGGTAGTCGTTTCTGACCCAGCAGTAGATTCATATGTATATTCAGAAGTTTGGACCAGTTGATCCACCTTAAGCAACTAGTCCCAGCAGCATATTGAGATGGAGACTTAGAAGTAGCCGTATATAGAGAAGCAGCACTAATGGCAAGGGAATTCTATCTGGTACCAGTAGATCCAGTGACATAGGTAGAAGATCAAGTTTACCAAGCATAAGTAGAGCCAGCAGCATATCCAGTAGTTTACCTTGTTCCGGGTTTATGCACATCCCTACCTGTTATATAGCTAGTTACAGATCGAGATCCATACCCAGTTACCTCCGAACCAAAGAAAGCATCACTAGCAGCATAGGTATAGAGTTGATTCTGGTGACCTATAAGCAAAGGCAGCATATGTATATGAGTCAGCCGAGTAAGTTGATTCGGTTGTTTCCGTTGAAGCTGCACGAGCAGTTCCATACCCAGTTACACCACCAACAGTAGTGACCGTTGTTTCATATCCTCCAGCACAAGTTGGTCCAGCAGCATCCCTTCCAGTCTTTAGTTCTTGATGCTGCAGTAGTCTATTCATTCTTTTCACCAGCAGCATAAGTAGCATTTGAACCAGTTGCCCTAGTCGAACAATCAGTTGATCCATAAGCAAAAGTATACCCAGTTGAATACTAAGTATAATCCCTTAATTATAAGACCTACAAAAGAAGAAAATAATAATAGTTTAATCTATCCCTATACCTACTCCTAATCCTAACTATCTCCAAAAGCATACTTAAGATCTCCTAATCCTTAATATCTTATACTCTTAATACTTTATAGCTCCTAAATATACTAAACTACTAAAGCTACTCCTACGACTAAAGACTTTATTTATTTTAAAAAGATATCCTAATATAGGGGGTTAGGGCTTTTCCTGCTAAAGATAGATTCTAAGGGGTCTACTACTAGTATTATAAGGATTAAATATATTAAATACTCTATATGTAGCCTGTCGTTAATTCCTTGCCTTCTCTACGTTCAGTTAAGTCTATACCGATCCTTGCATATAGTGTAGGTTACCCGTCTATTGGGTTCAGGGTGGTTTTGCTTATTTTGAAAAAATTCTAAGTCCTTGCCCTCACCTTGCCCTCCCTTCGGTCAAGCAAGTATACCTTTGGTCAAGCAAGCTTTTCCTCTTGAAGCAGGTTATAGGGTATATGGATAGCAGGGGTTCCTTTGTATTGTGTATTTTGATTAACTAAAGTAGATAACTTTCAATTTCACAAAATTGTTACGAATTGAGGATTTCAATAAATAATCTCAATCTAAATCTTAATTCCTAAGCTCTTCTACCAATACTACAACAATAACTACCTAAGAGCCCCTCCGGGTTAATGAGGATAAGCAACTCCTCCAAGAAAGAAGAACCATGAATAGATTTATGATAGTTGGATAGCAAAGAGAAAGAACCGACGTCATCAGGTTGTGGTTGTGAAGGAAGGAGGCAATAAGACAACTCGTGGATAAGTGCAACAAAGTCACAGCCCTTCGTTTCCGTATGTTCGATTAGTAACCCATAAGAGTAGGAAGTGGTAACAAGTAGTGTAGGGGTTGCTTATCTCTCTACTACTCCTTGAACCTAGCTGGGCTGGTTCGATGGTTGGCTGGGATGGCTGTATGGATGAACAACCAGAAGAATAACTTTCTCGAATTGGGTGAGCGAATGCACCACAATATTGGGATAAAACTCTCACTACTGTACTGCCTTTGTCGGGATCAAACTACTTGTGTTGTGGGTGGGGAGGAGGTGAAACGCCATGTCTGAACTATTCGCGATAATTGGGAGACTCGCTTAGTTCATTCAGGAGGTGTTTATTTCGCGGAGTTGTAACTAATTGATCCATCTCATCCGACCGCTAAGTATTGAAGTAATTGATTATATATGTAATAACACTAGATTCGGTGTGAGTCGAAGGTTTCAAGTGGCGCATAAGCGCGCAAAAATGGCCGGCCATAGAATGCAATTTATACCTAACCCGCTTCCCATCCATCGGTGAAGAACCTCTTCTATTTCCCCCTAGATAGCTGCTCTAGAAGTGCTCTAACCTAATTGCAGTAATTCACTTCGTCCCTCCCTGTCGGTGGTACACTCTGCCCTGCACACCTAATAACTTGCCTTACACCCAATAAGAGCTATCTGCCTTGCCAAACTAGAGTATCCCTACAAGTGATCTACCCTGCGAAGCACCTCCTTGCTATCGAACCTACCCCAGCACTGCCCTACCTTCTCGAGACCAAGCCAGCGATCCCATTCATACCAGTAATGCTCAGGCTATACAATTGGATTTGCTACTTATACTCCTGCTGTCCTCACTTTTTATGGTGGTTATAATTATTTACTTGCCTATGCTATTGCCTAAGGAACAGGATCTGCATGAATTTAAGCAAAGAAGACCAGCTGTACCACAAAAAAAAAACACATGTAAGAGTTTGCCCTTTTTAAGCACTAAATCTATATTTTTTATTCATAACACCACAGAATATTTGTGCAATTTACTCGAAAATCTTCGGCGATGAGGGTTGGTGCCCTAAGAAAGGCCATAGATTCAAAGAGAGAACTCCTTTGGTTTGTATAAAGACACAGGGGTAAATTTATCTATGCTAAGAAACTCTTTCCCGGTAGCCTGCCTTGTGTCTGACCAAGAGGTAACTTGAGATAGACGTCAAGGGGGTAAAGAGTGGAAAAGGTCAAAAAGGGTACGACCTTTGGACATTTGTTGCGTTGAGCAGCTTGAGCCTACGGACTATGAGAACGAAGTAAAGGTTGTAAGTGGCTAAAAGGTATTAAGATTTTACCTTCTTTCTAACAAGCAGACCCTCTACTAAACAAATAGCTCCACTAACTACTACCAACTACTACAGGTACCACTGGCACGTCATTGCGATCCGCTGTTTTCTTTTTAGAATGCGGTATGGGGTGGGGGCCGCTATTCCACTAGATGCTCTATTTCCAATGCTTTATATATATAGTGAGTCCCGAGCGACAGCGAGGCAAAATCTGCTGGTCTTTACTATTTTCTTTATCCCTTTACTATTGTGATCCCTTTACTACACTTAGTCACTTAGTATATCCGAGAGCTTTTGGTGGATGTTAAGTCAATATATATATATATAGCCCCAACAATGGTGAGCATTTTTGGGGAGTAGCCCAGTAAGGTGCAAGTAGAAAGGATTACAAACCAGCCAGTCCAATCAGGTGCAACAAATGTGTTAAATCGACAGCTATTTCTTTCTGCTCCTCTTGTACTTTTTGCTTCTCTTACGCCGCAGGATGAATAGTTCGAGTCTATCCATTATGATCCCTGCCTTCGTGAATATATAAGTGACTTGCAGATATCTCCAGCGAAGTTATCCCCGTACTAGCATATTGTATGGGTGTTGCACAGCGGAATTATCTTCGTCGACTGCACCTTCTGTAAGGCCCTAATCCACCTATATTTACAAATCCTTGCTTGGTCACAACGTTCCCTATCCTATGAGTGAAACCGTTCTTTATCATAATGAAAACCAATAGCGGTTGGGTAATCCTTCATTCTTCTTACACGGAACACAAAGACATCCGTATCGGAACAACCTGACACTGCACACGGACAAAGCATTGTACTGCTTCGTACCTCATAATCTTGTGTCTCTGTGGATTTATTGATCCGCTTAAAGGAAGGGGGATACTTATTTATCTGCTTGACCAAGAGCTCTACACTGTGGTAAACTAAGATATTTTGGGTTTTTTAGTAGGCACTCTTTTTAAGGCGGGACCCTTTTTACCGTGCATATAGCTATGCATGGGAGTTATACAGTCTTTTTCTGATAATACTTCATGAGTTGCTGGATGTTATTACACGGAGCGTAGTACGACATAAGGCCCGACGCTATCGACTTGTATTGAGAGATTAACGCTTCCAAAAGTGTGCTCCTCCCGCCAAGAAGAATCCTTGGGGTAATGGGGAAGCAGAACTCCCTGATCTCTTAGGCGCTGGATCACTCTATATATGGGCACCCTAATTGTAATGGGTCCTTTCCGGGAACGAGCTGGTGTAAGTTCTAGCTCTGCTCTAAGTAGCTTACTTTTTGTATGTATCACCTTGGCCCTGAACTCGAGTCCCAGTTCGTTTATTAGAAACCCCTGCAGTTTGATAATAACATCCCAAGCAGCCCTATTGCTATTTCCCATAGTTGCAATCGTAGCATCGTCAACATATCTTGCGTATTTAATCCTTCCTCATTGCAAGTCCTATAGCGAATAGATCCAACTGATGCAAGATGATATTCATTAGGATTGGGAATAATATGGATCCCAGGGCTATACTATGTAAGAATTTGTGTAGTCTGCTCCCTTCGATCCCAATATTGGATTGGTCAGGAACATGCGTATCAGATTAAATAAACACTCATCTGCTATCTGTTCCCGTATAAGATATATCAGTAAGTAATGTCGAGCTCGGTCAAAGCACCGCCTTACATCTGCGTGGGGATGAGGCGCTTCACACCTTTCCATCGTTTAACTTCTAGTAACAACGCTTGAGTACGAAGATATGGGCGGAAGCCGAACGACACAGGCAAAAATATGGGAAAAGATCTATTCAAGTACGCTCGCTATTGAGCTAAATACCACTCAACGGGAGAAGCAAATAGTTTTAGGTCTTTTATCCGCGGACCTCGGCTTAGGGATCTATAAGCAGCGCATTGGAGCTAATTGAAATGTGCCCTTGAGCAATGCACTAGAGATATCCATCAAGGCCAACTAGATATTCCTGAGATGTTCCTTGCTACATGAGCTACAGATTTCTTTTATCCCTCATAGCTGTGCACAACTTTGCTTGTCGCTAGAGGCATTTACGTCTTTCATTTCTAAAAGATCAACAGATTATTACGTGATGCCTGTATCAGAGCACCAAAAAGCAAAACAAGGAGATAAACAGATTCCTTCAATATGTTTATAGCGCTGAGAACCTTGGTAGTACGCGCGGCATTACTTTTGGGGAAGATAAGATGTCAGAACTTAGCTCAACAACAATGGAGCATCGACTTACGTAGAGATCCATCGATTCTGACCGCGACGAACTGCTGTCTATGAATCCGGTAATTCATACATAATATGTATATACAATGCCCTCTACGATGATCCACTACTGTACATGCGATATGGGGGCATAGGGGACTTAGATGGGTGGAGGACCAACACAAGAGCTGCTGGAACTTACAAGACCCATTCTTCGGGGCCAACCACTGAGAGATTCACTCAGAAATATGAATTATATGAGATTACGCTAGTGAATTGATCTATGCTTGGCTTGCTTTATCAGATCATAGGTAAATTGGAAATAAAGTGTTTCTTTCATTTATGTATTGATCTATTCCATTTCGGTAACTAGCAAGGTATCTAAGTGCATAAGGCCAAGAAAAATAATGACATAATTCCGTAAAAAAAAATAGGCTCTAGGGAAGTATTTTAATGGCCCATACTAGCCGAAGTGTTGCTTTAAACTAGTATATCATTCGGTAACTCGGGATGCCCCATAACCCGATACCCCCAAAAAACGTAACTTCGCGAATGAAGACCTGAACTGTATAAAATACGCACGAAAGTAGTAAACTAACGCCTTAATTTGGTATATTAACTTACTTAATGTCTTCTATTACCCAAAGTGGTGACCGGTACATCTTGAGTTGGTATGTCTTGCCTACTAAATGTGTTTGCTTAACCCGGATAATGACTGGTACGTCTTGAGTTAGTATGTTTGCTTACATGCTGCATTTACACCTAACCTGGATGATGACCGGCAGATCTGAATTCGATGTGTTCTTGTCTACGTAGCGTATTCTTACCCATCCCCAAGTGTAGCCTGGCAAGTATTGTTCCAGCATATTCGCATACATATTATGTTCGCTTAATCCGGATGATGGCCAGCAAGTCTGGTCTCGAGTGTTCCCACCTATATAGTATGTCTTCAACTACCTGGCTTTAGTCCGGCAGGTATCATTCCAGTGTATTCGCCCTTTATGGGTGTTCCCAACTACCCGAATCTTCCCCAAAAGTCTGGATTCTCTATGTAAAACCCACTCTAGTAGAGGAAAAAATAGGTTGGTTGCTAGGCTAACCTCGAAGTAAAGGCGTATCCCCTCGTGAAATATGCTATAAAATTTCTTATCCTCATAGCAGTGTTTAGGGATCTCTCTTCCGGCGCCCTCCCCCCGATGATTGCTTTCAAAGTGTCCCACCCTCATAGCAGGAAATTCAAGCCCATTACAATGAAACAATGAATCTTCCGCGAAAGCCCACCCTCAATTTCGAAGCCTACCCTTATGTCCTCTCCCTCTATCGCTGATCAACGGTAGAACCTCGCCTTCCAAAACCTATCTCCCTCTCTTTGACCAGCAGTAAGGAATGGCACTTAATAGGAGGAATGTAACGTAATAGGCACATTGAAAAGAAAGAATGTCACGCGGTCAGGCATGTCACGCAAAAAGGAATGGCACCAGCATATACATTCTTTTTTGCAGTCATTTGTGTGCTATTGGCCTACCCCCCTTATTTGCCCTACTATTGCTCTCATTTGCCCTACTATTGCTCTTACCTAACCTTACCTAACCTTGCATTCTTTCTTACCCACTCTTTCTATACTATTTTCCCACGTGGGTGGGGCTAGTGGGGGTATGAGTTGCAGTAACATAGGCAGTTGCCTTCCTAATGCCTTATAAAGGTCTTGGACTTGTCCATCAAGGTCTTGGTGGGCTTGTACATATGACCTCATCAGTCCATTCCTTTAGTAAATTCTTTCGTTTATTGCATATTACTAAAAGATGGCTTTGATATATCTTGGACATAAAGGTCCTCTAAAGAATATTTTATTACCCGACCTTTACCTCTCGCCCTTACCTTAGAATCCCGGGGGGGATTGCCCTTGAGCCAAGCGAGCCCCCCGACTACTCCACTTTAATCCATCAATAGATTAAATATAAAAGAGTCTTGAGTGCATTGAGGATAAGATCTATAAATAAGATCGGGGAAGATAAGTAGCTCCTACTCCTACTTACCCTTCTTACTTTACTTCTACTTCTACTTCCCATTCTCTATTGATAACTCCTACCACGCCTTATAGGGCTTAATCAATGGCTTTATATATATAATGACTTGGCTTATATCTCCAAAGGCTTATATATTTATATATAATAAAAATATAATAAAATATATAGGGGACATATTGACTCAGTAAGAAGTATACTTATAAGTAACTAATATTACCTACATAATAAGTATACCAATATGGGTAGGCTCTAAGGGCACCCCAGCACTAAGGGCAACAAAGTGACTTTTGTTCTTTTACAATTGGTGGAGTCAGTGCCAAAATATTAATATAAAGTGCCAAAAATATTAATATAATATTCCCCGTGCTTATATAGCTTTCCCTTGCTTCTACCTATAATGGCTTCTATCTCTGGCTTATATCTTAATTATATCTAACCATCACTAGTAGTGGGAAGGCTCCACCTTACATCACACTTCGAGCGGGAGCGAAGAGCCTACTAATGGAGATTTTTCTTAGTGATGAATGAATCCGAGCGCAAGAGCCCTATCCCTTCTTAACCTAACGAGCGAGGAGGAACGCAAGTGGCTTGTCCTCTTAGGGCAAGGAATACGAAGCCTTACATAAGGAGGACGAGGAGCCTTCCTTTATTGCGAGCTCTTTTATCTATCTGGTTGATCCTTTAGCCTTTTTTAGCGTCACATCAAACTAACCCGCAAGAAAAGGCAGTTCAAAAACACTCTCAGGAAACTCCCTGTGCTTCTATAAATAATCAAACGATGTATACTTTTTAGAACCAGATGCACATATATAGATAATCTTATCCTTATACTAACACGGATAAAAGGCTACCCGCCGGATATAGGGACGAGGCTCTCTCTGAATGCTACCGTTTGTATTCATAGCTGCTTATTATTTCGGGGAGGTCATTGCAAGCCGGTCAGCCAAGAGCCCATGCATTCCCGCCTTGGCTAAAGAGCAAAATAAGTTCCACACTACTCACTATTGCATAATCTCATGTTATGTTTTAAATCCATTAGTTGCAATAAAAAGAGAAATTAGCTTTCAACTTGTAGTTTTCCAGAGAATAAAGTTCTTCCATGAGAGGATAACCCATAATCGCTAGAGAGGATAAACCCCCGAGGGTAAAAGAGCGGAGCGAGGTTGACAACCCGGTACGGTCAAGAGTAAATCCAGTCGATTCCAGGTTGAAGTTGCCGCCATAGCCCATAGCAGCTAGTCATTACTTTGCTTTGGTGCGCCACTACTATCATTTATTGCCAGGAGTCATAATCATTGGCATTGCCGGGAGTGTAGTTGATGGAACGGCTTAATTTCATTGTTTCAGTGAACACCTGGAGAATAATCTCTACATAAAAACACCCCTATACATATTATACTTGCATATCTACTTTCACTTTTCCATTGTAACAAGAAATAAAGAATCAATATACGATGTCGCATGGAGACGTGAGACTTGCATATCTACATTTCACTTTTCGCATCTCTACGTCCTTGCACTCCAATTCCATCCAAAAAAAGAAAAGAAGAAGCCGGTCTTCCATTCCTTAGAAAATAAGATAAGAGAGCGCCGTCTCCATTCTTTGAAAAAGAGAAGAATAAATAGGCCTGTGTAACTTGCCTTAGTGCCCCTTCAATCAAGATAAAAAGAAACTAGTCCCCTAAGTGTCAGCGAATAAGCAGCTATAAGTTGTCTACATTATTAAAGAAAATAAGAGAGGCACTTCTCTGAGCAGAAGCAAAGCTATGAGTATTAAGGCAGTCTCTCTAAGGCCTTACTCCATGCATGGAACACCTCCTGAAACAAGGTTTCCTTTCTTTCTTTCTTAAGGGCAAGCTCTGACAACCTTTCATATGTATGGTGGGAGCATTAGTTAAAGCAATTTACACCCAGCATCCAAATAAGCAGAGACAACAAAAGTAGTTTCAGTAGCAAAGCCAGCGAAGGAAGGAAAGAGTTATTGTAAGAATTGCATCCTAAAAGTTAACATGGTCCAATCATGATTGCAGAGAATTCTTATCATAAAGTTTAAGGCATAGGAAAAGTGCCTATTAAAATGGACAATGGGAAAACAGAAAGTACTTCAATAAGTGTTGTATGTACCTTATATGTAAGCCAATCTATTTAAGTTAGTCATTTGGCAAAGGATGGATACAAGGTGGAAATGTTAAAGACAAAGTGTGTAATCAAAGATGCAAGGCTAAATTACAAAATCATTGGCAATGGATATGTGGAAGATGGAGTGTACAAGCTCAATGCTACAGCAACAAAGCCCATTCAATATGTACATCCTACTATTTTGTCCGGCTTTTTGACCGCAGAACCAGCCGGCGTACCTTTATTCTTAAAACCAGTGGCAGGGGCGTACCTCTACTACTAGTATACCAATTATAACCAGGGGATTGATGACTACCAATGAACGGAGGCGGACCGCCCTGCTTTTTACTTGTAAGCACCTAACCTTTTACTTCTTTAAGCGCCCACCCGAGGGTTCTGCGCACTTCATGGGATCCTTAAGCGCTTCGATAACAAGCAAGCGTTCCAACTTAATATGCATATGTTCTGTCATTCCGTGTTGTTCCTTATAATTGATGCATAGGTATAGGCCGGGTAAAGGCGCGAGTTTAACCCGCAATAATAGGCAAGGGGTGGAAGCAAAGAGAGCAAAGACAGTAGTAGATAAGCTATTCTATGAGTCAGTACCACGACCAGAGAGTCGAGGCGATACATCTCACAGGAATAAGGTAGCAAGATCATGTCAAGTCCATGGTAGTTTCCATAAGTTCCTCTCTATAAGTGGTGTGCATTAGGGTATGTATGTTACTAGAAGCGAAGTTCCGATATTTGTACGTGTTCCATCCCAGAAGTAGGCGCATAAAGCCCTACTAATGATGATGATGTTTATATAGAATATGGAAATGTTTCGGCATTAGCCTGTGCTCCTACTAATAGCCTGAAGCTCTGATCTGCGGTTTATGTATATACAAGGTAAAGTTGGCTAGAGCGGCAAAGGTCCTAGGCGAAGGCTAGGCGGGTAGAGGGAGCAGAAGCAAGGGTAGCAGTTCCGTAAGCAGAACCAGCCGCAGCATCTTCACCACTAGCTTATCCACCACTACCTTTACCGGGATACCTTCCAGCATAGCCAGATCGATACCCAGCAGCAGTTGTTGTTTCACTCGCAGCATACCTTACAGATCAAGAGCAGCACTAGCTCTATTATTTTTAGGAGAGTTGCGCTTAGTAGACGATCAGTCGCAAAGGAAAAAACAAGGTCAAGATTGGGGCCCGAAACGCTTAGCGATCTCCCCAAAAGAATTCGGACCGCAAAGTGGTCGCCCACCAGGATCAAAAGGTACATCAATGTTCCTGATCACTCGCATGACGTAATGGGAAAGGGGCTTAATTACCCCTGGCTGGAACAGGTTTACTTATGAGTTTGATCCGCTTGATCTCATTGTAATTCGCTGCATAACTAGAGTGCCGGGCTCCATACTGCTAAATATACTAAGGCCAAAGGCACAAAAAATATGTGAGGTTAAACTCACGCCTAACTGAAGTGCAATTAGATCATGGAGCCAATGATATGCTATAACAGATTATCCACTTAAGATACAGGCAGCCTTATGACGAAGAACACTATAATAGGGCCTGTTTTTGTTAACATCAATCCATTTGTTCACTGTAGTTTACTATACCACACCCTGTATTCCTTCCTCGAGGACCATTAATTTATTGAGTTACTAATAAGGTGTTTATATGATTCAACTGTTGTCACCTACGACCCCGTTTATTAAGCGCATTTACCTCGTTGTCATAGAGATGAGCTTTTACCTTGCCCTACCTCTTGCCTATCTCGTTTTTGCATCTGTATCTTGTGTGGCTAGACAAATAAATAGCCTATAAACAAGAGATGCGAAGGAAAGAGCTAGGGGGCGTGGCTCTTCCATTTCAATTTATTAAGGGCTTGGGACTGACTTTATATTCTTGCCTACTATGAGGTATAGTGCGGTTAATCCCCTTCCTTAACGATATAGTCTTCTCTTTATAAGTTCAAAATATAAGAAGCGATCTCTCTTTATCCAGCGGGACCATCTGCTTCTTTGGCGTAAAATTGTGTATCGAGAATACCAAACACCTAGAGATCCGCTTAGATTTAGCCCGATTGAAGGCAGTTATACAAGCGCAGGGGTGGCTTCCTTCAGTATACAAGCTTCAAAGGCTGGACATTCTCAAACGGTTTGGGTACTCCATTTCCGAAGTAGTAAAAAAAACTATGTGCATCTCTGGAGCGCTATTACTAATAATTACGCGCATAAGTATGCCGCCGTACGAAAAAAAGAGCTGGACGTAATAAAAGAATTGCTTCTCAAAGTTGTATAGATATGATCTCCGAGCTGTTCCCCCTAGCGGCAACAAATAAGCTGGCCCAATTACCCAATATTTCTTTTGATACGCATACAAATCGTTCCCTGAATTCAGAGTAAGTGGGCCATTCAGCACGATTGTCTCTCCACCAGACGAGAGACCACTATGCTGTTTTTGTACCAATTGTTATTTTGATATTTTATGACATTTAATATATTTAATTCAATAATATTATGGTGTGTATTTTCTCATAGGAGTAGCATTCATCTCATAACCTCCTACAAGAGAATCGTCATCGACGCTTTGGAGAAGCTTTCTAGCCTTAATTCCTTTATAATATGAAAAATGTGATATGCTTTGTGCTATTATTGTGAGTTGCTGTAAATAAAATCTATCTACATAAGTTTTATTCCGTCTTAAGTGATTATCTTTTATGAGCTTTGGCTATTCATGTATTTTCCTTTCTTTTTTTATTCTTGCACTTTTATATTTGACTTTGTCTATAACTACTAGGGCCAGGCTCACTAGAGGAAGGTACTAAGCGAGTGATTGCGGCAGAAATATAACAAAGCTAATCTAAGATGGTGTTTTTGCTAGAATAATGCACCTACTTTATAGGAACTAATCCCGGTTCTGGCTTAGATGCTTCCGGGTCACCAAGCTCACTAGCACCATAAGCGGGCACATGCACTGGTTCCGGTTAAACGGATAAAACAACGTAATGGGACTAAGTTACTCTGTTGGCTAAGCATTTTTGACCCCGCACTGATAGTGCATTTGAACTACGGGTAATCATGGAGAGAAAGGGTTCACGTTCGATCTGGTTCGATCTGACGGAGTAAAGGGAGGATAAAGTGCTTGTTCGGTAGTAGTCAATCCAGCACCGACATACGCACCAGCAATTACAGCGGACCTCGTTTACTTAATGCCAGTAAAGATGGGAGCATGAGTAGCAGAGTCAGAAGTTACATTTCCAGCGGTTGATCCACCTGAAGCACCCTACGCGGTAGCAGATCCCAATATATTAGAGGCAGTTCCGAATCCAGATTCCTCTATTATTTATACCACAACGAAGGAAGCGGCAAAGCTAGGAGTACCATCAGATGCCGGCTATACAACTATAAATATCTGCTACTTAGTCAACAGGTGCTGATTCAACTGAAACTGATACGGGCACTAGGTAAATGGCTGGATTCGGATATGCTACTGCGGGTTTTGCCTTTACTACCTATGCCAGTGGATCAATAACGGGAACAACGCGAGGTGGAGACCTTGGATCATAAGATGAAACCTGGTAAACTCAATATCGGGCAAGCTCTTGAAGAAGGGATGCCATGGGCTTTGAAGAAAGAGGTGCCGCAAGCTATAAACCTATAAGGGATGCTGCGAGGTAAATGTCATAAAGTAGCTGAAACACGGGTATTTCTTACTGCTAAAAGGTCATTTCATGTCTTTGGCTGATTTATCTATGATGCTTCCCGCAGATCCCATACTCTTCTAGGTCATTTAAAAACCAATGTAATGTGCAAACTAATAAACTGTTTGCTAACAAAATGAAAATACTTTATCTGGATCTGTATATGTAACTGGATATGCTACGGGTGCTTCTTCAACGTATGCTTAAACTGGTTCTACTGATGATGGTGCTATCTACTACTAGTGCTGATGTTGGATCAACTACTGTATCTACTATCGGTGCTTATGGTACTACACCCTTAGCTTCTAGCTTATATGCCACTGGATTCACTGATGGATCTACTACTGATGGACCTATAGAAAGGACTGGGTCTAGATCTGGATATGCTTATAGGTATGCTACTCGTACCGGTGAAACTGCTACTACTGGCTATGGATAACGAAGGTATGGATCTGCTCGTGCTTCTGTCTGTGCTACTAGGAAAGCTACAGGGTCTTGGTCGATACCCAGCATCACGTGCATCTGCATCTCGATCTGGAAATGAAGCTGCTGGATCAAGGACTGCTGAATCTTCACCTGTACTTGCACCCGGATCTTACTCTACCTTAGCTACTGGTGCTTACTATGATACAACTAAAACTACTGCTACTTATGCCTTTGCTTTCACCTCCGATAGATGGGTATAAATCTCCAACAAGCTATGATGACTCTCAAAATAGAAGGTCTAAGTTAATATTTGATAGATTCACCGATGCTGGACGAGATAATGTTAGTTAATCTGTTGGATAAAATTTGTAAACTGCTACTTCTTGCTTTGTTGCTAGATCGACCTTAATGGGTCCCGAAGTTTCCACCTTTGTTGGAGGTGTAAGACTTTTGTTTCATAGCTCGTAGGTGCTTTCTTTGTAACTAATGCTGCTTATTAAACTCGCTCAGCTTAATAAGCTACTGGCTTTCTTTGTTCCTTCCTATTACTTCAATATTGCGTCTTTAGATAAATAATAAGCTGCGGCACCAGGCTATGGTATTTCATATACTACCACACATCCCTAAGACCAGTAGATCCAGCCCCAGCTTATGGACTAATAATGACATAGTAGCCAGTTCGAGAGTCAGAGCCTGCCCCGGTTCCAGTCGAAGAATCCATTCCATATCCATATGCGGATACAGAGCTAGATGTTGCAATTATTATATTAAGTATTTGCAAAGGCATCAGTTGTCTAAATAGGGGGTCGTTGAAGCAAAGGCAGGAGTTGAAGCACCAATTTATCGAGTCTAAGCAGCGTCAATAACAAAGGTTGCAGAGCCTATTATTTCATATCGATAACTATAAACAGGGGTAACTAACATGGGGTCCTTTCCAGTTTTATAGTCATAGCCCGTTCCAGGTAAGGTTTACCCAGCATCCCTGCCCGTTCAAGTTCATGATGCTAGTAAACCCGTTGATTAAGAACCACCATAGTGGAAGCACCAAGAGTAAAGGCATCTGAGCAAGGAGCAAGGGTTATAAAAAAAGATTCAGTAAGTTCCCAGGTGAAACACCACCCACCAATGGTAGTCCTCGCTATCCGTACATCTGTTATTCTGTCTAGGTCGATCATGTTAAGTGTATAGCGCGTGGAGATCACAGTAATTGACCATAAGGCAATGAATTAGGTCACCCCTTACGCTGGCTGCTGACGAAATCAGTGTGTTAATAATTCAAAGGCAAAAACGGCTAGAGATCAACTCACCGACCCGTGTTCCTAGGAAATATGTTCCTTCGTTCAGTTCAAAATCCAATTGATTTTATGGGCCCACTTCCGGGTGTTAACCTTTAAGTAAATGTTACAGTTGGAATCCCCAGCATACGACCCGGCATCCCTTCATGCCCCGTCAGAAGCAGCTTCCCCTCTAGACCGAAAGTAAATGCCCGCTCCTGTTTGAGATCCAGAATTTCCAGCCTCCCCTCTAAGGTTCCAGTCCAAAAAGCAGATATAGTTCCCGGTGAAGCTTCAGATCCAATTCCAGGCAGGTAAGTAATGGGTCCTCGGATCAATCATTCGTCGAGTCATCTGGAACACGTATCTGGTTAACCATCCATCTATCCATCGTATCAGAAAAAGTAGGGGGTCAAGCTCTTAAATTATCATACGGTAACCTTTACTGGACAAGAGGTACGAGGACCTTATTAGGCAAGAGGTATTATAACCTAGCTGAGAAAGAGGCATGGTAACTTTATCAAGGAGGCATAGTAACCTTACCAGGAAATATATATAGTAGCTTTACCGATAAAGGGGTATTAAAGGGCTTGATAAATGGAATAAAAGTTTGGAGATTATGCATTCATTAATTTTTACCGCCGAGAGTTTTTAACGAGGGAACTCTTTCTAGGACCTCCGTGGTTTCCTCCGGGGTTTTCTACAGATTGTGTATAGAGGGGAGCATGTGTTATTCTCCGTGGCTTTTTCGAGCTAGAATCTCACTATTTACAAGGCCTTAAATGCATGGTAATTACGTATCGTAAAGGACTTAACATAGGCAAGATGAGGTAGGAGACATATATTACTCCATGCTTCCCGTAACCATGCTGAAATGGACAATCAAATGAACTGGCATAACATGTTATCCCTAGCTCTTAACCGTCTTCCTAGCCCTTTACCGCTTTTTTAGTGTTTTATTGCTCTTGATACTGGCTTGATGCATTAATAGCTAGAGAGATATTCCATGCTTAGTTCTAACGTTTAATGCTCCTTGGTCTCTATGCTTAGCGTTTCCTAGTCTCTACGTTTAACCGCTTTCTACTTCCTAGCTAGTCTCTATGTTTAGGGCTTCCTGATCTCCATGCTCCTTGTCTCCACACTTACCGGCTTCATGGATAAGGCCTTCAATTCATGGTTAGTTCATCATATATAAGAGCTTAATGGAAGGCATAATTAGGCGTGATTAGTTGTAAGAATAGGTATCATCGTGAAACAGGCATCCATCAAAGACTGAGCCATAGTATGGACCTGCATGATAAATAAGCCCGCTCTAGGAGAGAGTTATCCATCTGGGCCACTGTTCAATGACGATATGCACGAAATGCAAAAGTAAAGGCTTGTTGGTTTTATGTGCTACTCCCTTTATGCGCTACTCTCTTTCTCTGGCGGTCCTTTCCCTCCTCTATGCGCTTAGAGATCATGATGCTTATATCGTCTATTGTGTAATAGAGGCATCTCGATCATACATCATAGGTTGCGCTTTGGCCATCTTCTTCTTGTGATCGGCCCATTGAATGACATCGATAGGCTCTACAACCTTGGTACCAAAAAACTCCACAGATATACTTTCTCCAAGAGCATCTGCAGTTTGCACTTCCATGGTACAAAGTTGAAGGCACCCTCCAAAATCACTCTTGGAGACCGAGACTAGTTGTAGCTTTAGCTCTAGAAACAAAACTCGAACAATAGATCAACTGACAATGAATCAGATTTGCAACCTCTCACAGGAAAGGCTTGCTTGACCAAAGGGAGGGCAAGGTGCAGATCACCTTTTTTAGGCATAAAAAGAACATTCCAATTTATGCAGCAACCAGAGCATCGCACCTCACAACTCTTCACAGGTTCGGATATGCATCACTCATTGAGACTTGGGGCATCCCACTCTTAAAACTCTCCGACAACTCCCTCTCACAGGGTGCAATCCTATCCATACATGGAATCCTGGAAAGTTTAAGCAAACCTGCTCTGGTAGCATGTTAATTTGAAAATCATGGGAACCAGATTCTACACTTGGAAAGAATAACCTAAATGCTAGGTAGCTCAAAACTTAAAAGCTTAAATAAAAACAATACATCTAAGTATGCTAATCTAAAAAAACATACTGCTAAGAATTCGAACAACAAATACACAAATCCGAACTTTCGATAACATCTATCTTCTATTTAATATTAAAAGAAGAAACACATTGCAATAGCTAAAAACAAAAAACTAACTAACCAACACAGTAGTGCACCCTGCATCTCCTTTATAGAATAGGAAAAGGGAAAGTACAGTGAATGAATCTGGGTTTCACCGTGTCAAACCCTAGCCCTAATCTGATCACCTAGTGTGCCCTATAGTTGCATGGATAAGAGTGCCATGTAAGTGCATCTCAACTAGAAGATGAATTGGAGCATGCAGAGATGCATCCCTTCCTTGAGATCTATGCCCTTTACCTACACTAAAACCTTCTAATACATGAGTGCACTAACTAACTAGGCTCTCCTACTAACAATAGATCATGCATGCTAAGACTAACAAAAACAAAGCTCCAATATTATCAAAAGTATATTGACAATTGTAATTTCTAAATTTGAATTGAAACAAAATAGAAACTGAAATTAATTGAAGGTGGTGCATGCATGTCTTCAACATACATGTGCCCTGTACCAAAACAACAATCTATGCCACTGTATCTTCTGCCCTTGTTAAACCTGTTCATTACTGTTGTAAGGAAAGGCTGAAGGTGCCATCTTTGCTGTCTTATCTATTGCACCATCACTAGGAAAAAAACTAGTTGAGCTATAGGTAAAAGCTCTTAACAAAGAGGATATCATAGGCCCTTTCATGTTGCCCCATGCATGGAAGAAGAATAAAAACTAAGTGACTTTGGTAATAGCCCTTTAGTGAGACGGTTTGGGAACTAGGTAACCCAAGTGTACTTGTGAACATGTTAATGCACCTTAAGCAATATCTATATTGGATTGGTTCAAATAATGGATCCATAAAGAAAGCCAAAATATTAATTAGGGAATCGCACTCTCCGACAAATAAGAAAGTTATTGCCACCCCTACTGCTAGTAGCAAATTTGGATCATAAGAAAGGAATGCATTTGGTGTCTTAAATTCCTTTTTACAGGATAATTAAGTACTCTGATGCTTCCCCATAATGTTTGTACTTTGTGCATGCTCCAATAACTACATGAGCAAACTTCCCCACCAACCTCAACATGCGTTTACTGATTGGGTGGAGGTGGATTGCTTCATTTAAAGCACATGATGGAAAAATAGATGAGATCTTAGGCTGACACTTAGCAATAGAGGATTACTTTCCCATAGGCCTCCTTTCCTCTTCCCTGGTATAATCATAGTCGCTCTTATGCTCTCTGTGGCCATCTTGGACCATTATATTGTTATTCTAGCATTAATATTTACATGGCTTTGATTTCACTGTGGTGAGCCTACCACATGGTCCATATAAGTTATTTACATGTCTATCCATTCACTAGTTGAGCCCTGGCCTTTAAGCTTTGCAGTAGGAATATGTACTAGCATATTGACATCATTTACAGAGCTTGAGCTCAAGCTGCTCGAGGGAAGGCACTTACAAGTGGGGTTGCGCTCCTGCCTCTATTAGGAAAACTTACCTGCATTGGTTACTGCCTTCTTACTTACGATACTTTACCTTCCCTTGATTTAGGCATTGGTCTACTAGCCCGCTAACCTTGATGTTTATAGAACGTTACCTCGCATTGCAGCTAAGCCCTGATTCTAGTAGATTGCAGCTAAGCCCTGCTTCTAGTACTTACACCCTCTTACAAAGGCCCTGATTCTAGTACTTACACACTATAGGACTTACATCCTCTTACTTACAAAGCGCTGGGATGGGATAGGAGAGCCCGAGGTTGGCGCTTGGAGAGAGAGGGATGGGATGCGATTGGATGGGATTTTATTGCACGGGATGGGATTTACTTTTATTGCATGGGCTTTTGTTGCCTGGGCTTACTTTGCATTGCCTGGGATTTGGCGGGTTGGCTTTTACTATGGCGGGGAATCACAGATTTTAATGATAACACAACTTTGCGGTGTCGGCTTGAGCACACGATTTTAGGCTTTCAGGATGAAAAAAATACCCATATGCAAAAATAAATATTACTGGGTTAGGCTTGAGTGAAATATTGCAATACTCCCAGATTACGAACTAAATAGTGCCGGGTTGGGCTTGAGGGAGAGAGGACCAACTAACTCTTTGCCGTTTGGGCTTTATTACACACTTTTAGGCCGGGAAGACAACGACCAGACTAACTACCTAGCACTAGGAATCACTACCTAGCACTAGCACTAAAGAAATAGCACTATTAAGCACTCCAAATAGCTTCCTTAGGGCAGGGGATTGAAGGGCGGAGCGAGGATGATGCGGGAGACACCTGAGAGCAGTGGAAGCGGGGGAATTATATACGAGTTACCCCCCTCATTCAAAACAAGGCCTACAAACGATATTACACACTCCAATAGCCATCTCACCTTTATGCCTTTGACGCTACTGCCTTATGACACACCTTTGACGCTACTGCCTTATGACACCACAGATCGGGGGAACGCGATTCAATGGCCATTGGAACCGGATTGAATCAACATGCCCACTGAGATTAGAATGTTGCGGTGGGCAAGGCAAGAGCAGAGTTACAGCTGAAAGGCGGGCATCAGACAGATGGATGTTTGACAGGACAGTTGGCAGAATACATTAGCTCAACACCCTACTGACAACCATTAGCTCTTACAACATTAGCAGTCAGACACAGAACTGTATGCCACCTACCTGCCATCAACCATTAGCTCACCATTACCAGTCAGAGAACTACCAGGCATAAAACTAGAATAACTACCAGTACTACCAGGCACTATCAGAACTAAAAATCATACCAGTCATACAACTAACAGGAGGAAAGCCCCTTAATGTGAAAGCCCCTGAGGAATAAGTCCCTGATGCGATTACGTTTACCTTTATCTAAAAATGAATAGTACCTGCCCACCTGTAGCTGCGCACACCACACATATGCTATGTCCTGACTGGGGCTAACTACGCGATGATTTCTGTCTATGGCTCATGATAGCTACTTGGCAGTAATCAATGAAGATTACTTACGCGATTAATGTCTATGGCTCGCTTTCGCTGATGAAATATGGCTTCCTTTTTCAAAAAGGAGGCACAGCCGCTGAGATGGAGGCATAGCTCCGTAAGATTTAAGAAGTAGGCACAGTTGAATCTACAGTTGAAGATAGCTCCGATTTCACATAGCTAGTGAGAAGTAGGCACCCTTAATATTTCCCCAAAAGTATATCAATCAAGGATCGGGTCCTGCCTTTACTTAGTTACCCAAGTGAGTGAGTCTGCTTCCTTACCATGGCTATGCCCTTACCGGGTAGAACTACTAAATGTAAACATACATTTTATCTATCTTTTTAAGCATTCCAATTATCATTTCAAATAAAAGGAACAGCCCCATTATATATAGATATAATAATATATTATATTATAGGGATCTCGCACTTATATTATACTTGTACTTATTATACTTGTACTTATAGGGATCTCCCAGAGAAGCCTGTATTTCTGGGGAAGGTCTTGCTATATTGGTTTTTTTAGGAAGTGTGAAAGCTTTGAAGTAAGTATTTACTCAGTTTATTATAGCTACGATTTCTCCGGTTAATGCCGGGCGTTAGTCTGTTGAGCGTAGGGAGTCGCCCGTACTTTGGTTCATGAGGGTGATGGGGGTAAAGTATATGTGGGGTCATTCCATAAGAAAGAATAGAGACCTACCTTAATAAATATGGTTTAAGCCTGCCTTCATTGGGTTTTAAGCAATATGCTTCCTTGGTCCCCAGCCTATCCTACTTAGGGTTAAGCCTGCCTATTAGGATAGGAGCTCGTGATTTTATATTTTGTTTAATAAAGTTGAAAGAAAAAACTAAGATGTGTTTCCTAGAGGATGGATTTGAATCTGGATTACTCACTATCTTTAGTGCCTTTAAGCCTGCGCCACCAAATAGGGAAGATGGAGGCTTTTAAACAGTAGGGCAGACAGCCGCTGAGATCTACGAACCACCCACCCGCTCAGATACCGCTTATATCGAGGCACAGTTCAATCCCCTTACGTTATACCTTATAGTAGCACCCCTTACTTTCCTTATAGCTAGCATTAGGACAGTGACCTTTCCCTTTACTTTAGAGTGCTCTTCCGCTTTAGAGTGACCTTTACCTTTAGCACCGAGCACCGAGTATATTTGGTTCATGAGAGTGCGCATTGGTTCATGAGGCAAGCGAACTACGTCCCACAGGAGAATAAAGTAGGTTCTGGGCTTTGAAAGTGACCAGCAGCACCGAGTGCATCTTTTCAAACGTAAGATTCCTTGCATATCTATGTAGATGGGTCATATTGTTGCTTATTCTCCCGTTGGATGTCGCATTTATTTTTATGGAGCTCATAGCCGCCGATTCTATATCTGATCCTTCCACGGCTAAGATCGAGGCTTGAAAGAGAAAGAGAAGGGCTCCTAATAGCAAATCTAATTTAATAAGGATGGGCTTAGATCTCTTGTGAGGGTTGCGTAAGCTAGTTGAGATGGAGGCTTTTTAATGGAGATTTGGTACGTCATTATAGTGAGGCTTATGTCCTGACCGGCTTATAATGGTAAGGGTTCATTAGGAAGCTCCCACCCTGAACCCGACCCTTATATCTCTTGGCGATAACTGGAGCACACCGCAACGAATAGCACCCTTATAGCTCCGATTCAATCCCCAGGGTTTCATGAGGCAGTGTGAATTCCCCCCGTCCACCCTTATATTTATATACAGCACCCTCTTTTTCTCCCATCTTTTGACACGTAAGATTGCTTGAGCACAGCGCCCCCCACCCGCTGAGATGGACGCTTTTAATAGCTACGATGGAACAGCCCCTTATATTATTATATTAGGTAGGTATCCAACTTACTTACTTAATGGATTATCCAAACCTTGGCCGCCCATCGGATCCTACGGTAGTGCTCGGTGGGGCTCGTCCATTACTGAACCCGGCTCTCCTATCCCTATTTTTTGATACCCCTTTGATACCCCAAAGTAATGTAATACCCCCTAAACCTTAGAATTACGTTTACCTTAATACTTATGGGGTCCTCCAAACCAGACGCCTGACCTTAACTTTTTTCCTGTCCTGAGGGAAAGGATTTGCTCCTCAGGCTTTCCCGGGCCCTGCCCCAAGGCTTTTTCTTTTTCTTTTCTGTTGTCTAAATTAATTGAACTGGGTTCATTTCCTCAATAGGAAACAGAGACGATGGCCCAACTATCTTAGTAGAAAATAAAGATATATATATCTTACCAATAATTAGATATCTTCCCACAGAATACGAACACTACAATTAATGGGGGAATGTTCCTCTACCCAAGTGCGTGCCTCCTTACCTTACCTTTCTTACAACCCAGACGCCTGACCTTTAATTGCAGAATACGTGTAGGTTTACCCGGTCCTTATGGGCAAGCCGGTATGTGCGCTATGATGGATAAAGAAGTGAATGAGGCAAGGTAACTGCAGCACCCTATAGATGAGGACGTATGTCTGGGGAAGGTATTTCTCTTTAAGGGGAATGTGTTTAATGTGGATCTCCTGCCCCTTGCTCACCCGATGGGATTGACCGGTAACTCCACAAGGTAGTGCTTGGTGGGGCTAGTGCATAAGGCCTTTACCCATAGGCAGTGTCCCACAAAGTGAGCCTATTTTTTAGTAAGATGCTTGGCCCACTTGTGTTGTGCAACAAAGTTATGTTCTGGTAAAGCTCTCCTAGGCCAGTAAGAAGCTTCCTATTTTATTTGTATATAAGATGCTTGGCCCACAAAGTGAGATAGATTAATAATTAATAGAAGCGATTGAATGTACGACCCCAAGCAAAGATCAGGCAGTAACAAAGACTGGACTAGTAACGAGAAGCCAAGCTTGCCTAGTCATAAGACTGCGCAGAAGCCAAGCTTGCCTAGTCATAAGACTGCGCAGACTCTTCTTTAGAACTCGATCTTACTCAACGAAGACTGGACTAGAAACGAGAAGACAAGCGGCTATGATGGATAGAGTAAGGCAGTTAATTAGGCAAGGTTATAGATGCTCAAGTAACCGGTTCTATACTCTACACTATTACTGGGCATAACTATCTATGTGAGATATTACCGTTATATTAATAGAGAAGATCAAGCGCTATACTATATACACAATTGCTTTACTCTCATACTCTAATAATATTTAGGCACCTACTAAACAACCCAATAAGCCATATTTTGACAATGAAGAACAAGCTCAATATAAATAAAGAAAAGATTAACCAGTACTAAAAAACATACCTTAGGCTGGAAAGAAAAGACGTATACATATAATTTATGAAATTTGAGCACCCATGATCATGTTCGGGAAAAAGCAGACATAAGCACCTTGGACACAACGTTAGTAATTGTAATATGGAACAATAAAATGCAATAATCGAGCATCGTGAGGAATACCTATAGTCCCGAATGCACCTATGGCATGAAATTAAAACGCCTAGGAAGCGAAGTCACAAAAACATAAAAACCCAGTACAAATAGCCTGACCAAGCATGATTTTATTGAATCCGCCATCGTTACATAAGGGGTGAATAACTCACTAGTATAAACTAGAAATCAACAGTACAACAGCATATTTATATTAGAGAATATAGCCTCCCGCTTAGAAACTGACATGGCATAACTTTAACTAGATTATGAGTGAAACTAAAAGTTGACAATTTATAACACACTGCCGATGAAATATATATTTACTGGCGCATTTCGCCTTACACCTTACATATAATGCAGTTACTTAGCAAAGCAAACAATATTTAGGCATCTTCTATTGAATCGAGGAGAGACTCAGGCATTGAAAGGGACCCTAATCATTAGAGCTTTTGTATCCATAAGATATATTCTTACTCATAATGTCAAAGTCATGGAACGGGGAGCTAATACGGATAGTTAGCCTTTGAAAGATAGTAAGGCCAATGCATACCTTTTCTGGACTTTAAAGATAGAAACTCAAGCTATAGACTTCACGCGCAAAAATAACATAATTTAAGGACCTTATAATATTAGGTTAGACCGCTTGACATCAGATAAGCCAAGGTCTAAGCACACTCCAACAAACCAAGAGCTCCAATAACAACAAAGAGCAAAGAAAGCAAACAGGGAGCAGAATAATTCGCAGGTGACCCTCTCCCCGGAAGTAGCTCATAAAAAGTAGCTCATAAAGAAGCGCTGATCATTGGGGTTTTTATCAAAAGCCAATACACATAGGGTTAAGGGAATCCATCATTATTAAGTGTGCCTACCATCCTGTAGTATATGTACAGGCAGCAGCATTACCTATTACAAGTTCTATCTCATCTTGAAATAAGTCACTTCACTACATAAAGGGTAAGACTTACTAGTAAATAGATATATTATTAATTATATAATGGGGAATGTATCAACTACAAGTACCGAAGGCATCATAGCTATAAGTTATTCTACTGGCTGACACCTATCCGTGCCATATACCAGAGCATCATAAATACCCATATTGATGTACCTTTATATCTGCCTTTTTATCTGCCCTATATTTGCTAGGATAACTGGTCGGGTTAAACAAGTACCTACACATGAATGCATATTTGCCTAAGCAACTGAAAATCACAACTAAACAGGCCAACAAACAATAGCAATACCCCCCACCTATAGCACCACTTTACACCGATGACTTTACCAAGTTAAGTTAGTAGAACAATTCCACAGCAAGTGGCCCGAGGAAAGCAAGGATCATTCCTTTTAGTAGTGCATTTATTTGTCCGATGGGAAGCGGATCTATTGGAATGTACCGTATATCCCTAATAAACAAGCAGCGTTACTACAGACAAGGCGAACGCAAAGTTCCAAATGTAAAACATCCCTTTGCGCAATTGGAAAGCAAATTGGATACCCCAAGTAATAAGGCCCAGAACCAGAAGAAGATTGAATCTCACCCAGCTACTACGGAAGCTCAATACATATATAAATAGCAACTACGTACTTACAGCGGATAGGAGGATAAGTAAACAAAACATTGGGTAACTTTGATTGGTCACACCTAACACCTTTATTCAGTAATTTATACCACGAAAACCACAAACAAAAAGGGATAGATTACAATAAGAAGCAAGTGCTCCAGTGCAATTGAAATAGAAAGGCACCATATTAGTTATTCGGGGGGAATAAACTGAACTAGCTAAGATTGACCTTTTATTGCTCCCTACTATTAATTAATTGGCAGATATAACTACAAATGCTTAGCTCGGATCGACGGAATAATAGGTATAGTAAAGATATGACAGTTCTAATAAAGGTTTGGGGGTAGAGGGCTAGGCATCAAGCAATCATTCAGTCGAGAGGGCGAGTTCTGGGCTCGGTGTATCGGGCATAGCTGGTAGGCAAGGAGCTACCTATTATAAGGAGATGAGGGTGTGTGGCCCTGCTGGGCTTGGCGAGTGGGCTAAGGGTAAGCCCTTGGCCCCTACTCTATAATGGGGGCTGAGGAGCCAAGGAGCCAATGTAATAAAGGGACCCTTGTACTATATTGTATAGAAATGAAAAAGGGCTTTGTCGTCTTATGAGCTGGTGCCTATGGTTTTAGTGTTTTGCTTGATGGTGTGGCTCTATGATTAATGAGTGTGGGCTTCCATATGCGCATTACAAAGTGTTGATGCAGATGCACGCGAGGTGGAAACGAGGGTAGGCTTACTTGGGGCCCCGCCCTATCTTCTAGTAAGACCCTACTTTTTCCCCCGTAGGGCTATTTCTATAGTGGGGGTACAGGGCAAAGTGAGTTAGACTTATCTCATATGAAGATTTAAGAACCAGTTGTGTTGCTCTATCCTTTCTTTAGTTACCATGTCGGAAGCATATTATTTACCGCTTATACATACCCGGACTAACTAACTAACTAATGAGGTGGGCAGGCCTTTATTTGACATTTAAGTCCTAGTGAGTAATCTCTATGATGTACCTATCCCCCCCCCAAAAGTACCCCCAAAAGCTCGCTCTGCGGATAGTGTTTTAATACACCTGTTAATTTAGCTTAGCCCACTTAATTCATGTAAATAAGTCAAATGCCTACCAACATCAGACGCCAACTATAGAAGGTTGGGGCAGGCCAGAATGTGAGTGAGGCAGGTGATATTTATTTGTTGCTTTACCTGCCAGTTATTTTAATTTCTCGCATATCCAGAGACAGATAGGAGGGGCGGGCTCAACGATAGGCTGTTTTAGCTGCTTTCGTTGCGACCTACCGAACCACTGAAGTTGCTTTCGTTTCAACACAACTTAATGGATTGCTATTTGTGGCTTCATGAGCAAACCAGGATTACTTTTCGGACCAGCTAACCTAGGTGACTTACTTTCCACCTTTTGGGATGACTTTACGGGTGACCTGACCTTTCAATCATACCTTTCAATCATACCTTTCAATCTGTACCTCTCTATCGGGACCTTTCAATCTGTACCTTTATCCAAGCCTTTCGATGCTTAGTAAGACCTGCCAATCTGGACCTTTCAATGCGGACCTTTCAATCCATCCATGCAATAAGGCACGGAAGTGAAGTAGTTGGATTCAGGAAGCACTCACTGAACAAAGCTGGAGTTGTGCAAATAGAATAGGGTGCAGTGCTGCCTTAATTTATCAATCGTATCTGGCCGGGCAACGCTGTCTGGGAGGTGGCGGTAAAACAGCTCTCTTTTAAGCCCTTATCCTTCCATCCAATGCTGTAAGTCTGGGGCATTCGTTCCTAAGTGGGGTAAGTTAGGCAGACAATATATAGAAGTTGGGAAATCTATTTTGGTAACAGTTTAGTAAAGGCAAGGTAGGCCGAGTAAAGTAAATAGCAATGTTATAAATGCCCCCACTCCATCCATTCTATTTTATCCTACTCCTATACCATGTTGTTTCTTCGACCAGCGGGGGGTTTCTTCTCCCGACCAGCCGTATCCTTATTAAGAAAGAAGGCTAGACGGAAGGAAATAAAAGGGCACTCTCAACCAGCTACCTCTCTGAACCAGAGTTCCAATAACGGGCACATCATGCATACAAGGTCCCTGATGCCAGAAATGGAATAGAATGAAGGGGTATTAAATAATGGAGATGGGACGAAGGGGTAGATTGAGTATGGTATAGAGACCCGAAAGGAGGATTGGCGAAGTGGATGGGTTTATTAGTCGAGTGGAAGGTATTTGGGGATAGTGTCAATTTTGACAGAATGAAGTTTGCACCTCATGCATCTATGGGATATAAAGGCAGGGATAACGTCTTTCGACGCGCCAATATTGAAAAACTATCACCAATCGGTGGGATCGATCACCCGAAAGCTAAGTTATTTCAGTCATTCATTATATATGAGATTATGCAATTTAAGATGTCTTAAATAACTGAGAGCGAAGGGGACAATTGAGTAGTCCCCTTTCCCCACCCACGAGCTTGGCGTCAACTCCCTCTAGCAACATCTCTAGCCATTCACTCATATGGCGGGTTACATCTCCTCTCTCAGATATGGAGAAACTAGGGTACATCTCTCCCGGGATGGGGTACTTATCTTTTCTCGGGTATGGTGGACCGAAGGGTTACTTCTCTCTTGTCTGGCGTACTTATATCTTTCTCATCTGGTGGGAACTTGGAATGGGTGGAGTTTTGGGAATGGGCATTTGGGCTGGGTCATGAGCCCTTACCTTAGACCTAGAACAAGAACTTACTGTGTATGCCATATGCCTTCGAGTAGAAGGACTTTTTCCCTTACCTCTTTATACCGTAATCCTAGGAAGGAGCATGGAGAGACTACCCTATCAGCCAGGAATATTAAAGTACCGGGTATTGCATCCAGAAACTACCCCCCCTTTTGTTTACTCTTTAACCTGCACGAACTTGTAGAGGAGAGAGATCTGTAGCCCTAGACCTGGAATGCATGTAGTCAGTCACCCATGTTGGGATAACTTCAGAAGCAGCTTATGACATTGGGATTGGGATTGGATGGTATGATACAACCTTACCCCTTTGGCTGGCCTTTTTACCTTCATCCTAGGATATCGAGTCACTACCCTATCAGTCAGGAATACTACAGTTGGTTGGCAGGGACATGCTTTTACTAACTCCCTTTACTTTACCTGCTAGAAATACTACATCTGGAGCCCTAGACCAGAAATGCACTAGTGTTGTTAGTCAGTCGGAATACCTTAGAAGCCACGGATGGGGATCGGCATTGGCATTGGGATTGGATGGGATACTCAGATACTCAACCGGGCTCGGTTTATAGGCTACTCTGCTTGGATACTAAACTGCGCTACTTGACTTGGATACTTGGTTGGATACCGGGTAGACTGGTAAATACTACACTGGGATACTCACATGGGCTACTCGACTGGACTAATTGGCTTGGCTAATTGGCTTAGCTACCCCGGCTGGGCTGGGTACTATTGCCTAGAAGCTCTGGTCAGTGCTGCTGATAGTCAGTCGCTAGTCGTCGAATAAAGGTCCTTGCCGATACCTAGTTGTCATTGCCGAGAGCCCATAGTTCAAGTACCTAGTCATTGCCAGGTGTCATTGCCAATAGTTGCCGAGTGGATGGCCAAGTACCAGTACAAGTTCAAGTTTAAGTCCAAGTGAATTGCTTGCTTTTATAGACTTGCAACCCGGAGGGGACTAAGGAAGCCGGGGTTGGACTAGTGGGCTGGGCTGGTGGGATACTCAACTAGGCTCCTGGGATGGAATACCGGGCGGGGATCATGGGCTCATGGGCCAGGCTACTCAGCTTGGCTTGGCTGAACGGTTCGGAACAATGGAAAGAATAAAGATGCTTTACTTACGTTACACCCGAGGTTCATTGACAGACACATAGTTGCATTCATGCTTGTCAGGTAGTAACAGTCAAGGAGGGGAGGGAAGAAGGGAGGTAGCCGTCCGTGTTTATCCAAGTGATTTAGAGTTTGATTCACAGCCAGCTTGGGAGCAGACACTAGGTTTCGTTGGAACAGATTTAACAAAAACTTATCATCTCACATTACGAAAGAACCCGACAAAGCTGGGCGCGAGGGAGGGCTGGGAGTCATTTTGTTAATATATGTAATAACGCTTTTGAACTATGCTGGGACTGGAAATTATGTTGGTTCTACTGATGATGCAAATGCGGATGGAACTTATCCTGGAACTGAGGCTGGTGAAATTGGTGCTGATGGGAACGATCCTAATTACGCTGGTGGGGCTGCTGGAAAGAATGAATGATCTGGTTCAATTGCTGCTGATGCTGGGAATGCTGGTTATGAGGCTGGAACTGTTCTGGAAACTGCTGGGGATGATCCTGATTATGCTGTTCCTTCAACTGGTGCTGCTTGTAAGAGAAAGGTAATGGGTTGGGCTGCTCTATTTTGATATGTTTTTTCAGGTGTAGGTAGGACCCATGTAATAAGCCTAGGTCTGGTGTAACTAAGCCTGCCTCTGCCTCCCCATGCTACCATAGCTACTATGTCCATTAGGTCCTCCCACGCTTCCATCGCTACCATTACCTTCCATTCCCTTCTATGAAGCCCATCTCCTTCCATCACCCTCCACGCTACCATTCCCTCCCAAACTATGTTGATTCTCCGTCTCATCTTGTCGATTCTCCGTCTCAACTCAAAGTGGCTCGACCAGGGGGAGAGGAGTCTCATATTGTGCGATTCTCCGTCAACTATGTCGATTCTCCGTCTCAACTCCGTCAAGAGTGATTAGGATCCTATAGAGATTGGACTATTATTTAGTAAATGGAGTGTTTATGTACAGAAATTGGACGTTTCTTATTAAAGTGGATACTAATTTATAGTTATATTAGACGTTTATTAATAAAATGGATAATAATGTATCTATTAATTGGTCATTTATTAGTGAAATGGATAATTATATATATCTTAAAATGAGGTGCGCAGCAATAAGGAAGACCCCAGAAGAAATCCACTAAATGAATGGCCTGGTGGCACAAAGGGAAGGAAGGTTATCCAAGCGTGGCATATTAAAAAAAAGTTTAGTGAAAAAGGCAGTGCAACATAACGGTCAAAGGACAGCAGCCCAAGGAAGAAGGAAAGACTCACAGAAAGAACCAAGCCTAGTTCAAAGAGCTAAAACCTAAAGCTCAGGAGCTTTGTGAGAATAGGTCTGAAGGAGGGGGGGATATGTCTTGCTTGCCGTTTTCTTATTAGAAATGATGCAACTAGAGATCTAAGCTTAGAACCATAAGCCTTCCTTTTGCCATCGGGCACAGAATAAAGGAGCCTGCTGCCATACACAAAAGAGGACAAGGCCCCCCATCAATACGCGGAACATCGGCCCAACACGGGGTAAGGTACGGGGAAGGTACAACGAGCGGAAGGAGTACACAGTGAGGTGAATCAAAGGTCGAAGACACGGGTGGGTTGCCACCAACATACTTAGTTGAGTGAAGCTTGTTCAGAGAACATTTGAATGATGGCCAACATCTACGAGAGGGGTGGAAAAATATGTGCTGCGAAGAGGTGCTACACAGAGGGGCCGCAGTGAATGAAAAGGTCTACGAACATGTGCTACCCCAGCCAAAGGTGAGCGATACCATCCATTTACAATTTACTACAGCGGTGCTACATAATACATTTTACCCTGAGCTTATATGTGTCTGATTGATGCTTACTTTGCTAGAATCAATTCTAGTTGTTGCTTTTGTGTATTGATCACTAGATTGGTCACACACACCTACCTGTCCACCAAAGACTAAATGAGACATGAACCAGAGGCCTCTCACCTCTCACCTTAACCCTTAGCCAGGAGCCTTTAACCAGAAGAAGCCTTCAGCCAAGCCCACCAAGCCAAGTATCATACAACATTGAACATACCACACATAACGATTTAATACACGTAGTTATATACAGCGAGTCACACAATTTCAGATCAGACGCAAAGGAAAGGAAGGGTATTCAGGGAGATATATCTTGAGCCATTCCTAGAGCCATCCAGGTCAGGGAAAGAATGGGGAGGGCAGGTACCGGTGCTGATCCAAGTTATCGAGATATTTATTCACGGCCAGGTTGGGCGCAGACACCCAGCTTGGTTGGCACAGAATAAGAAAAACTTATCATTTTACAGTTTTATTTATATAAACCTAGGTTTTGGGGGGTCCGAGAATGGTTCCACAGGGTGACATAACTGGCTTTTTGGAGTAGCAAAATTGATGAATGGGAGATTTCAATTAATAAGAGGTCATTGTCACTCTCACGTCTGGCAGGTGGCCATACATATGATACGTGGTGGACTTGGTAGGCAGACTGGGTGTGTTACTTACGAGGTGGCCAAGAAGCAATAGGCTAAATAAGGCAGCAATAGAGATAAGACAATACCTTTTCTTTACCCGATGGGGGTCATCCCACCCTACACAACCTAGTTAGGAATAATGCCCCAACCTCTTGCTTCAGCCAAGAATCCTAGTAGGTACAGCAAGCACTTGAAACCTTTACTATTTGCCTCTTTACCTTACCAACTAGTTTATTAATAAATAAATACATTTAAGTGCAGATGTACCTCGGCCCTTCAAAAGTAGCAATTTCATTAGCAAATAATGATGAATTAGGCTGTTTTCTAGACCCATTATCTTATCCAAGTCGCCCAGCTCGAGTGTCCAAGTTGAGTAACCACGCCGAGTAGCCCAACTGAACAGCCCAACCAGAAGCCCCACCCACTTTTTTTTCTTTCCCGGCAGTGCATTCCAGCCCACCCAGTAGAATAGTCGAGTCAATCAATTAGCTCATCCCGAGTATCCCAGTTGAGTAGCGCCGCGCATAAATTGAAATAATCCCGCGAATTATATAGAAAGTTTCTAACCAATATCTGTAAATAAAGAATCTATTTGAGTAGCCCTGATGACTAAACCCTGTGACCCGCTAAAAACGATATTTATTTGAATGAAGCTCAAAGAATGAGAATATTGAAAAAGTATCTGGGGGTGAAACCCGGCCCGATAAGAGAAGTATAGTGCAGTAGCTCCTAAGCATTAATTCAGAAAGTGTTTTTAATCGAACGCTGGTGCTGTATCCGAACGCCCGTGCACCGATCTCTCTCCCTCCATGTGAAGCCCTTCCATATAGTCCAATCCAATGCTGTAAGTCATCTAAGTTCAGCAGGCAGTAAAATGAAGAAGTTCTTCCTAGGCAGTGGGTTCTAATGAATGAATCGTATCCACCTCGGCGAGAACAATAGGTCATAGTGGTACTCAGCATCTTAATTCAGCAAGTGTGATTCCAGTGAACACTGTCTAGAAGGGGGAACTATTGGAAGTCAGTGAATGCTGCTCTGCTGTTTGGAGCATGTCCAAAGGTAAGTGATAAGGTTAAGCAGGCGGGTAGTTGGTAAGAATAAAGGTAATAAAGAGAAGATAGGCAAGTAAAGGGGCGAGGTACGAGCTGCTTCCCCTAACGGGAGAGGGATTTATAATAAAGGTTCTAACTAAGTGCTGTACCGCCATTAATTAATCAAGTGGTACTAACAGGTATAGATCTTCTTCAGGTGGATAAGGTGGGCAGGCATTAACTAAAAGGCAGATAGGTTGCTTCCTAGAATGCAGTTCTAATTGAATCATCGTATCGTCAAGGCTCGGTCGGCAGGTACCCAGCATCCATCTTTAAGCAAGTGTGATTCTTACTGTGAATGTTATCTGTAAGCTCCAAAAGCTCTATGTGAAGTCCTTCCTTCCATCCTTCCTTCCATCTCGTCAGGCAGGCGGCACAGTAGAAGAAGCTTAGGTGGCTGGGTTAGTTAAAAACCTATTATCTTAAAAGGCCATTTTAGCACACTGATAACTTTCTTTTTAACCTCATATTACACAAAAAAACCCAACTAAACATTTCAAATAATGTTTGACTTTAAGACAAATGGCGTTTGAACGCGTTTCCAAATAGTGCCCTGCTACGAAACTTGCTGGCTTCGATTACTCAAGTGATCCGAGAATTTAGAACCTTGCTAGGATTGCTGCAATTGCTGGTCGAATCAACTCCGGCTGGCATAAGAAATGACACAGGCTAAAGAAACCATTGGCTGGCCGAAGAATACGGGCTTGGTTCGCTTCAACTTAGATATGCCTGCCCTCTACTTCAATACACTTTAACTCTAACCTCTACCGATACTCGATACACGAACTACGATAACCTCGATACCAATACTAACTAATGATACTAACTCTACCTTTGGGATAGTTTGCACTACAGCTTAATTATAACTAGTTGGATCAGGCTTAGCCAAATATAATAAGTCTGTTGTTAGTTCCAGAAAAGCTAGTTGAATCAGGCTTAGCGGCAGGCTAATTAGTCGTTCTAACTATGTAAGTAGATTACACAATTCCAATGGGAATACAGCTAAGTATCATACTAATAATGTTAATGGTTGATGTGAACGGATTTCTTTGTGCAGCGATTGAATGGATTCTTTGTTTGAACGGATTCGTTAAGGCAGCCGGGGTTAGACTTGGTGTTACCGGACACAGGAAGGGACAGCGCGGGGCGGATCGTGTTAGTTACACTTGACTTTTAGCTATACATTCCATCACACCCATAACTGAGTCACCTTCATTACACATCCCACATCCACTGACGTTTTGCCTTTCTAAAAACCTCGTTTTTAGCAGAGGCCAGAATAAATATTCCTCATCAGGGCACTTAAATGAATTTTCTTTTTACTTAACTAGGCCATTTCAGGACGTTTACCTATGATTGGTGGGCTGCCGCTGGAGAGATTTAGTGATCAATCAAATACCTGGTGGTTCGGAGCAGGCACTTAGTTTGCGTAGACCGGATCTTTTCAAAACCTATCATTCACTATTTTTATTTGGCTAAATCTCTTCTTTAAAGGGTCCAAGTTACTCATCGGACCAATGAAATTCATTTTCTCTTTACTGAGATAGGCCCTTTTACAACGTTTATCTCTGATAGCCAATAGCCAATAGTCGATGCCAGGTGGCGATCCAGTCGATGCCAGGTGGCGATCCAGTCGATCCAGGTGGCGATGCCAAGTTTCCATCACTCCGACGCCAGGAATCTTTCCCACTAGTTGAGCCAGGGAGGTGTCGATGCCGGGACTCAATACAGGTGATGACGCACTCGATTACAGGTTTTGATTCACTTTATGCCGGGACTCGATCCAAGAGTCCCCAGTAAGTCCCGATTCCCGGTTGCCGATACTCGGGAGAGAAAATATCATTACCAATAAAAGCCCATAGAAGCCATTGCCCTTAAATATACCTCGACCTCACTTAATGCTATGTAACACACGTACCTAGAATAGATGATATGGAGATGCATTACTTATGATGCACCTGCTTTAAACATGCCAGACACATTGTGCAGGTAGTGAAACAGTCATAGAAGGGAAGGGAGGTGAATGCTTCTTTATAGTGTTTGAATAGCCCACTTCTTCCGAGAGAG
>BSBM01003402.1:2500-15000 GCA_027924585.1 Larix kaempferi
GCACCGCGGGGAAAGTTGGGGTTTCCCGGCGCACACCGCGGGGAAGGTTACGGTTTCCCGGCGCGCACCGCGGGGAAAGTTGGGGTTTCCCGGCGCACACCGCGGGGAAAAAAAACGGGGCTAAGTCGCGGGGAAAGTTGGGGTTTCCCGGCACACGCCGCGGGGAAAAAATATTGGGCTAAGTCGCGGTTTCCCGGCGCGCGCCGCGGGGAAAAAAAAGGGGCCAAGTCGCGGGGAAAGTTGGGGTTTCCCGGCGCATGCTCGGGATGGGAACCGATCGCGAAGTCGGGACGGACCGAAGACGCGCAGGCTGCGGAAGTGGAACGAAGGCGCGCGGCTTGCGGAATACTTGGACCGATGACGCGCGGATCGCGGACCGGAGGCCGTTTGATGGTACGTCGGTGCGGAGTTGACGTGGGTGCCAAGCAAGGGTGCGCCCAAGGTGGGGTCGCACCCTCCCGCACGGCATCATATAAAAAGGCTAAGGCGAGAAGCCAAGAAGGTAGCTGCAACTAAGTTGGAAATTCGGGTAAGGGGGAAGTTCGGAGCTAGGGAGGCTATCCGACCTCTGTCCGTCCGCACGGTCTCTTCCGGCGAAGTCCGGCCGCAGCAAGGTGCTGCTACAGCGCAGAATTTGGCAGGTTCGCACACAGTGCGGTTGCACAGTGAGACATTTCCGCGGCAGCAGCAAGGGTTTGCAGCAGCGGGAAGTTTCAGGAGTTAGACGCATGTTGGAAGGGTTAACTCTCTCTTTGTATTTTGTATGTCTATTGTAAGGCGTGCTGCTTGTTGGGCACACGCCGGAGCTCTGCTAGGGAAACTCCACCTGTTGTAAACGATTGATTATACAAAGCTTAAGGGTTGATGGTTTGGAAACCCCAGCTTATACTTGCGTGTGCTATTTACTCGATGTTCATGCATACGTAAAATTGGCTAAGTGTGGATGCGGTAGGAACATGTTAACTGTTATAAACAAGTAAACGAAGTTGCGAGTGTTAAGTTGAAAAGTTTCCGCAGGTTAGGCGTAGTCTGCTGGTGCGACGCTTGAGTTGGCCACGCCCTCAAGTCGTTCCCAGGCAGTGCCGCACACCACATTTGGACGCTGGTGACTAGCGAAAAAGCGTGGCTCTGACACATAGTGTCACGGCCGCGCTTTCTGCACGGCACTCACACTTGCATGGGAGCCTTGCGCTCCCGCCCAAGAGGCTGGCTTGGGCGCCCGGTCGGGCAAAGCGACGATCGGCTGCAAGGAGACTTAGCGAGGAAGGAAAGCTACCCGGAGACGGAACGATGAGTGGGGTGCGTGGACCTAGCCCGGGCGCACTCCCACCGAAGACGCCCACACAACACTTCGGCGCATGGCAAGCCCGAGAGTGGGGCGCGGCTGCACGCTGGCAAGAAACGGGGCGCACCCTTGGACCGCTGGACACACTCAAGTGTTGGAGTAGTGGCGCGTTGGCCAAGCGCCCACGCACTCCGCGGAGCAGCGCCCAAACGGACCGGCACTCGACGCAGCAAGCCAAAGCGATGGGCGGAAGGGAAGGTGGACCGGACGCCAGCGGAAGAACGAACTCGGGTTCGCAGCCAAGAAACGAGCTCGGGTTCGCATCCCAGAAATGAGCTCGGGTTGGAAGCCAAGAAAGGAGCTCGGGTTGGGAGCCACGGCAGAGAGCTCGGGTCGGGAGCCAAGGGACGACGCCCAACAAAATGGACCGAAACGCGCGGATTGCGGGGGACTTGGACCAAGACCCTTTCAAATGGCACGTCGGCGGGAGGCTGACGTGGGCGCCAAGCAAGGGTGCGCCCAGGGTGGGGCCGCACCCTCCCACACGGCACCATGTATATAGGCTTAAGGCCAAAACGAAGGAGGGGGCGTTCAAGCAAGGAATTTCGGACAAGGCAAGGAGACGCAGAGCTAGGGAGGCAGTCCAAGCTCTGTTCTCGCGCACGGTCCGTTCCAGCAGAATCCGGCTGCAGCAGGGTTGCGGAAGAGGCAGAACTTGGCAGGTTTTGCACCCGTTCCGGTTGCACAGTGAGACAGTTCGGCAGCATACGCGGGTTGCAGAAGTCGACGGTCCCATGGAGTTGGGACGCCCGAGCAGGGGGCAGCTCTGTCATTCTGTAATTTCTATATCTGTTGTAAGGCGTGTTGCTGGTTTGGCTCACGCCGGAGATCTGCCGAGTTTTAGGGCAACTCCGCTTGCCGTAAACAATTGATTATACAAACGATAAACGGGCTGGCCGGTTTGGCAACCCCAACTTATTCCCGCGTCGTGTTTTACTTGCGTATTGCACTCGCTGATAATTGGCTAAGTGTTGATGCTGTCTGTCGTAAACGTGCTTATGAGTTAAACGAGTAAACTGTCAAGCCGAAAAGCTTCCGCGGGTTTAGGCGTAGTCTGCCGGTGCAACGTTTGAGCTGGTCTCACCCTCAAGACGTTCCCGGGAAGTGCCGCACACCACAGTTAGTCGCTTGAGACAAGCCAGAAATTGTGGCTGTGACACATAGCCCATGCGGCACTTCCTGGGGCGAAACCAGCCCGGCAGGCCACACCCAACCCGCGGATTGCCCACGCCTCATCTCTTTAACAGTTCCTTGCTTAGCCTTTTTTTCTTGATGTGCACTTCCTACAGTAAACGCATGCCAAACACAAGAGCAAGAGATAAATGCATAGGAGGGTGGCACTCCAAACTCGGACGTGCCTAACACCCCTTTTGCAATATTCATGGTTCAAAGAGACTTTACATATAACATCGGAGGGCTGCCACATCCCGGCACCTCATCCGTGAGCCTGCCACACTGGGCAGCTCAAGATACAACATCAACTGATGGGCAATCGGCCAGTGTCCAGGCTCTACCGCAGTAGCATCCACGGTCTGCATCCGCACTCTGTCTCTGTTGCACTCCGTCGCAAGCCTCCCGGCTTCCTATCGTCCGTCCCAGTCTGGGAAACCACTTCGGCATGCTGCCGTCCGTCTGCAGCCTTGCCTGCAACGATACCGCTGTCCTTCCGCAGCATCTGCCAACCAACTGGGCGCACTCTCTCTCGTCTAACCATGCCCAAGAGAGCCCCCACAAGACCGATGTCCGTCTGCAGTCCTGTCCGCACCGCACCGCTGTCTTCCGCAGACTAGGCTGACTGCCACACGTCTAAGTCCCGGCAGAAACTTAGACTTCGCACAGGCACCTCCCATGAGGCCAGCCGCAGGCAAAGCACCTCCACGTACTGTGGCATTCCTCCTGCGCTGCGGATCCTTACCTCGTTGCAGAGGGAACTTCTGGAACCGTGCACGAGCTGCTTTCTCCGGAAAGTGTGCCCTCCTCTGGAGCTTTCGGAGGACGGGCACGCCCTGCGTGTGCCTCAGGCCCCAACCTCGGTTGAATTGAACCGCTTGGATCGATCGAACCGGCACCGTTGTCCGCTTCACCTCTCCGTGCTCTTGGACCTTTAAATATCCACTGAGGAATTCCCGGGTTTCAAGGCCACGTATATCGGAAGTGCCCAACTCTAATAAGATCCATTGTAGCCGAAAAGAGAGTAAGGAGACCCATATCCGGACATCTAAGGGAGCTCGAACACCAATGAGAAATTTTGAAGACAAGATGGGTGTCAATGCATGCATACCCAACACAGGTAGTACTACGAGAACATCTTTGAAGGAACCTTGAACAAAATTAAGACAGGCGCCTTTTCCGCGGGCCAACCTGCTTCCTTTATTCTTGGTTGCTCCCCATCACTTGACTCATCCGCTCCCAGGTCGAGCTCCTCCTCGGGCGCACATGCGGCGGGCTCCCAAGGCGAGCTCAAAACGTTAAGCCGTGACCGATTCTTGTTCTTGTCTTCCACTTCCTTGTCTTGTTGCCGGGCGCTCACTTGGTGGGCGCGCTTGCGCTTGCCGGCGGACTCGTTTCTTTGGGCGCACGTGTGCGGGGCTCCCAAGGCGAGCTCAAAATGTTGCTGAGACGCGACCGGTTCTTGTTCTTATCTTCCGCCGCCTTCTCTTTTTGCCGGCGGACTCGTTTCTTTGGGCGCACCTCCGCCGGTCTTCCAAGTCGAGCTCCTCCTTGGGTGCAAATGTGCCGGCCTCCCAAGGCGAGCTCAAAACGTTGCTAGGACGTGACCGATTCGTGTTCTTCTCTTCCGTTGCCTTGTCTTTTTGCCGGGCGCTCACTTGGGTGGGCGTGCTTCCGTTTGCCGGCGGACTCGTTCCTTCGGGCGCACATGCGTCGGGCTCCCAAGGCGAGCTCAAAACGTTAAGACGTGACCGATGCCTGTCCTTGTCCGCCGTTGCCTTTTCTTTTTGCCGGGCGCTGACTTCGGCGGGCGCGCTTCCCTTTTCTGGAGATGGAGTTGTTTCTTAGGGCGCACATGTGCCTGGCTCCCAAGGCGATCTCAAAACGTTGAGCCGTGACCGATTCTTGTTCTTGTCCGTCGTTGGCTTGTCTTTTTGCCGGGCGCTCACTTGGGTGGGCGCGATTCCGTTTGCCGGCGGACTCGTTTCTTTGGGCGCACATGGGCCGGGCTCCCAAGGCGAGCTCAAAACGTTAAGCCGTGACCTGTCCTTGTTCTTGTCCGCCGTTGGCCTGTCTTTTTGCCGGGCGCTCACTTGGGTGGGCGCTCTTCCGTTCGCCGCCGGACTCGTTTCCTTGGGCTCACGCGTGCCGGGCTCCTAAGGCGAGCTCAAAACGTTAAGCCGTGACCGATTCTTGTTCTTGTCCGCCGTTGCCCCGTGTCTTTGCCGGGCGATCACTTGGGTGGGCGCGCATCCGTTTGCCGGCGGACTCGTTTCTTTGGGCGCACATGTGAAGGGCTCCCAGGGCGAGCTCAAAACGTTACGCCGTGACCAATTCTTGTTCCTGTCCGCCGTTGCCTTGTCTTTTTGCCGGGCGCTCGCTTGGGTGGGCGCGCTTCCGTTTGCCGGGGGACTCGTTTCTTTGGGCGCACAGGCGACGGGCTCGCAAGGCGAGCTCAAAACGTTAAGCCCCGACCAATTCTTGTTCTTGTCCACCGTTGCCTTGTCTTGTTGCCGTGCGCTCACTTGGGTGGGCGCGCTTCCGTTTGCCGGAGACGGAGTCGTTTCTTTGGCCGCACATGTGCCGGGCTCCCAAGGCGGGCTCAAAACGTTAAGCCGTGACCAATCCTTGTTCTTGTCCGCCGTTGCCTTGTCTTTTTGCCGGGCGCTCGCTTGGGTGGGCGCGCTTCCGTGTCCCGGCGGACTCGTTTCTTTGGGCGCACATGTGAAGGGCTCCCAGGGCGAGCTCAAAACGTTAAGCCGTGACCAATTCTTGTTCTTGTCCGCCGTTTCCTTGTCTCTTTGCCGGGCGCTCACTTGGGTGGGCGCGCTTCCGTTTGCCGGGGGACTCGTTTCTTTGGGCGCGCAGGTGACGGGCTCCCAAGGCGAGCTCAAAACGTTAAGCCGTGACCAATTCTTGTTCTTGTCCGCCGTTGCCTTGTCTTGTTGCCGTGCGCTGACTTGGGTGGGCGCGCTTCCGTCTGCCGGAGATGGAGTCGTTCCTTTGGGCGCACATGTGCCGGGCTCCCAAGGCGGCCTCAAAACATTAAGCCGCGAGCAATTCTTGTTCTTGTCCGCCGTTGCCTTGTGTATTTTTGCCGGGCGCTCGCTTGGGTGGGAGCGCTTCCGTTTGCCGGCGGACTCGTTTCATTGGGCTCACATGTGCCGGGCTCCCAAGGAGAGCTCAAAATGTTAAGCCGTGGCCGATTCTTGTTCTTGTCCGTCGTTGGCCTGTGCTTTTGCCGGGCGCGCACTTGGGTGGGCACGCTTCCGTTTGCCGGCGGACTCGTTTCCTTGGGCTCACGTGTGCCGGGCTCCCGAGGCGAGCTCAAAACGTTAGGCCGTGACCAATTCTTGTTCTTGTCCGCCGTTGCCTTGTCTTGTTTCCGTGCGCTCGCTTGGGTGGGCACGCTTCCGTTTGCCGGCGGAGTCGTTTCTTTGGGCTCACGTGTGCCGGGCTCCCAAGGCGAGCTCAAAACGTTAAGCCGTGACCAATTCTTGTTCTTGTCCGCCGTTGCCTTAGCTTTTTCCCGGGCGCTCACTTGGGTGGGCGCGCTTCCGTTTGCCGGCGGACTCGTTTCTTCGGGCGGCACATGTGCCGGGCTCCCAAGGCGAGCCCAAAACGTTAAGCCGTGACCAATTCTTGTTCTTGTGCGCCGTTGCCTTGTCCTTTTGCCGGGCGCTCACTTGGGTGGGCGCGCTTCCGTTTGCCGGCGGACTCGTTTCTTCCTTGGGCGCACACGTGCCGGGCTCCCAAGGCGAGCTCAAAACGTTAAGCCGTGACCAATGCTTGTCCTTGTCTGCCGTTGCCTTGTCTTTTTTCCGGGCGCTCACTCGGGTGGGCGCGCTTCCGCTTGCCGCCGGACTCGTTTCTTTGGGCGCACATGTGCCGGGCTCCCAAGGCGAGCTCAAAACGTTAAGCCGTGACCAATTCCTGTTCTTGTCCGCCGTTGCCTTGTCTTTTTGCCGGGCGCTCACTTGGGTGGGCGCGCTTCCGTTTGCCGACGGGCTCGTTTCCTTGGGCGCACATGTGCCGGGCTCGCAAGGCGGGCTCAAAACGTTAAGCCGTGACCAATGCTTGTTCTTGTCCGCCGTTGCCTTGTCTTTTTGCCCGGCGCTCACTTGGGTGGGTGCGCTTCCGTTTGCGGGCGGACTCGTTTCTTTGGGCGCACATGTGCCGGGCTCCCAAGGGGAGCTCAAAACGTTAAGCCGTGACCAATTCTTGTTCTTCTCCGCCGTTGCCTTGTCTTTTTGCCGTGCGCTCACTTGGGTGGGCGCGCTTCCGTTTGCGGGCGGAGTCGTTTCTTTGGGCGCACATGTGTCGGGCTCCCAAGGGGAGCTCAAAACGTTAAGCCGTGACCAATTCTTGTTCTTCTCCGCCGTTCCCTTGTCTTTTTGCCGTGCGCCCACTTCGGTGGGTGCACTTCCGTTTGCCGCCGGACTCGTTCCTTCGGGCGCACATGTGCCGGGCTCCCAAGGCGAGCTCAAAACGTTAAGCCGTGACCAATCCTTGTTCTTGTCCGCCGTTGCCTTGTCTTGTTGCCGGGCGCTCACTTGGGTGGGGCCGCTTCCGTTTTCCGGCGGACTCGTTTCCTTGGGCGCACATGTGCCGGGCTCCGAAGGCGAGCTCAAAACGTTAAGCCGTGACCAATGCTTGTCCTTGTCTGCCGTTTCCTTGTCTTTTTGCCGGGCGCTCACTCGGGTGGGCGCGCTTCCGCTTGCCGCCGGACTCGTTTCTTTGGGCGCACATGTGCCGGGCTCCCAAGGCGAGCTCAAAACGTTAGGCCGTGACCAATTCCTGTTCTTGTCCGTCGTTGCCTTGTCTTTTTGCCGGGCGCTCACTTGGGTGGGCGCGCTTCTGTTTGCCGACGGGCTCGTTTCCTTGGGCGCACATGTGCCGGGCTCGCAAGGCGAGCTCAAAATGTTAAGCCGTGACCAATGCTTGTTCTTGACCGCCGTTGCCTTGTCTTTTTGCCCGGCGCTCACTTGGGTGGGTGCGCTTCCGTTTGCGGGCGGACTCGTTTCTTTGGGCGCACATGTGCCGGGCTCCCAAGGGGAGCTCAAAACGTTAAGCCGTGACCAATTCTTGTTCTTCTCCGCCGTTGCCTTGTCTTTTTGCCGTGCGCTCACTTGGGTGGGCGCGCTTCCGTTTGCGGGCGGACTCCTTTCTCTGGGCGCACATGTGTCGGGCTCCCAAGGGAAGCTCAAAACGTTAAGCCGTGACCAATTCTTGTTCTTCTCCGCCGTTCCCTTGTCTTTTTGCCGTTCGCTCACTCGGGTGGGCGCGCTTCCGTTTGCCGGCGGACTCGTTTCTTTTGGCGCACCTGTGCCGGGCTCGCAAGGCGAGCTCAAAACGTTATGCCGTGACCAATCCTCGTTCTTGTCCGCTGTTGCCTTGTCTTTTTGCCGGGCGCTCACTTGGGTGGGCGCGCTTCCGTTTGCCGGTGGACTCGTTTCTTTGGGCACACAAGTGCCGGCCTCCCAATGCGAGCCGCTTCTTGGGCGCCCATGTGCCGTGCTTCCAACCCGAGCTCAAAACGTTAAGCCGTGACCGATCCTCTTTCTTGTCTTCCCCTGCCTTGTTCTTTTGCCGGGCGCTCCCTTGGTGGGCGCGCTTGCGTTGGCATTCGGACTCGTTTGTTCGGGCGCATTTGTGTCGTGCTCCCAATGCGAGCCGCTCCATGGGTGCCCATGGGCCGTGCTTCCAACCCGAGCTGAAAACGTTAAGCCCTGACCGATCCTCGTTCTTGTCTTCCGCCGCGTTGTATTTTTGCCGGGCGCTCACTTGGTGGGCGCGCTTGCGTTGGCATTCGGACTCGTTTCTTTGGGCGCACTTGTGCCGTGCTCCCAACGCGAGCCGCTCCTTGGGCGCCCATCTGCCGTGCTCCCAATGCGAGCTGCTCCTTGGGCGCCCATCTGCCTTGTGCTTCCAATGCGAGCTGTGGCATGCTTCCAACGCGAGCTGCGGCGTGCTCCCAATGCGAGCTGCGCCTTGTGCTTCCAACGCGAGCTGCGGCGTGCTCCCAATGCGAGCTGCGCCTTGTGCTTCCAACGCGAGCTGCGGCGTGCTCCCAATGCGAGCTGCGCCTTGTGCTTCCAACGCGAGCTGCGGCGTGCTCCCAATGCGAGCTGCGCCTTGTGCTTCCAACGCGAGCTGCGGCGTGCTCCCAATGCGAGCTGCGCCTTGTGCTTCCAACGCGAGCTGCGGCGTGCTCCCAACACGAGCTTGTGGCGTGCTCCCAATGCGAGCTGCTTCTTGGGCGCCCATCTGCCTTGTGCTCCCAACGCGAGCTGTGGCGTGCTTCCAACCCGAGCTGTGGCGTGCTCCCAATGCGAGCTGCTCGTTGGGCGCCCATCCGCCTTGTGCTTCCAACCCGAGCTGAAAACGTTAAGCCGTGACCGATCCGCGTTCTTGTCTTCCGTTGGCTTGTCTTTTTTCCGGGCGCTCACTTGGTGGGCGCGCTTGCGGTGGCGTGCTCCCAATGCGAGCTGCTCCTTGGGCGCCCACCTGCCTTTTGCTTCCAACCCGAGCTGAAAACGTTAAGCCGTGACCGATCCGCGTTCTTGTCTTCCGTTGGCTTGTCTTTTTGCCGGGCGCTCACTTGGTGGGCGCGCTTGCAGTGGCGTGCTCCCAATGCGAGCTGCTCCTTGGGCGCCCATCTGCCTTGTGCTCCCAACCCGAGCTGAAAACGTTAAGCCGTGACCGATCCTCGTCCTTGTCTTCCGCTGGCTTGTCTTTTTGCCGGGCGCTCACTTGGTGGGCGCGCTTGCGGTGGCGTGCTCCCAATGCGAGCTGCTCCTTGGGCGCCCATCTGCCTTGTGCTTCCAACCCGAGCTGTGACGTGCTCCCAATGCGAGCTGCTCCTTCGGCGCCCCTCTGCCTTGTGCTTCCAAACCGAGCTGTGGCGTGCTCCCAATGCGAGCTGCTTCTTGGGCGCCCATCTCCCTTGTGCTTCCAACCCGAGCTGTGGCGTGCTTCCAACCCGAGCCGTGGCGTGCTCCCAATGCGAGCTGCGCCTTGGGCGCCCATCTGCCTTGTGCTTCCAACCCGAGCTGTGGCGTGCTTCCAACCCGAGCTGTGGCGTGCTCCCAATGCGAGCTGCTCCTTGGGCGCCCGTCTGCCTCGTGCTTCCAACCCGAGCTGAAAAACGTTAAACCGTGACCGATCCTCGTTCTTGTCGTCCGCTGGCTTGTCTTTTTGCCGGGCGCTCACTTGGTGGGTGCGTTTCGTGCGAAGGGTGGTGCGGTGAACGCGCTGCTTGTCGGGTCTACCTGAAAATTGGCCTCGGGTCATTCGTAGGGTGGTCGGCTTGCGGTGTGTTGCCGTGTCCGCTTGGTAGCGCATGAGCAGTATTGACGGCAACGCTCATCTTGGGAAGGCACGGTGCAACACCGCAAGTGGTGCTTCTGTGGCTCCCAACGAGGGCTTGCTTCTTCGGTTGTTGGGTCCAAGATTTTCGGTTAAGTTACTTCGATGATGCCTATCACGCATTTCTCTTTCGGTGGAAGTGTCCTTTCGTGTGAAGGGTGGTGCGGTGAATGTGCTGCTTGTCGGGTCTGCTTGAAAATTGGCCTCGGGCCATTCGTAGGGCGGTCGACTTGCGGTGTGTTGCCGTGTCCGCTTGGTAGCGCATGAGCAGTATTGATGGCAACGCTCATCTTGGGAAGGCACGGTGCCAACACCGCAAGTGGTGCTTCTGTGGCTTGCTGTGGCTCCCAACGAGGGCTTGCTTCGTCGGTTGTTGGGTCCAAGATTTTCGGTTAAGTTACTTCGATGATGCCTATCACGCATTTCTCTTTCGGTGGAAGTGTCGTTTCGTGTGAAGGGTGGTGCGGTGAATGTGCTGTCTGCCGGGTCTGCTCGAAAAATGGCCTCGGGTCATTCGTAGGGCGGTCGGCTTGCAGTGTGTTGCCGTATCCGCTTGGTAGCGCATGAGCAGTATTGATGGCAACGCTCATCTTGGGAAGGCACTGGCAAACGAAGCCACACCAACACCGCAAGTGGTGCTCTGGTGGCTTGCTGTGGCTCCCAACGAGGGCTTGCGTCTTTGGTCTTCTTTCGGTTGCTGGGTCCAAGCTTTTCGGTTAAGTGCCTTCGATGATGCCTATCACGCACTTCTCTGCCGGTGGAAGTGTCATTTCGTGTGAAGGGTGGTGCGGCGAATGCTTTGTCTGCCGGGTCTGCCTGAAAATTGGCCTTGGGTCATTCGTAGGGCGGTCGGCTTGCAGTGTGTTGCCGTCTCTGCTTGGTAGCGCATGAGCAGTATGTCTGTTACGTGACTTCGACGACGCCTATCGTGCACTTCTCCATCGGTGGAAGTGTCATTTCGTGTGAAGGGCGGTGCGGTGAATGCGTCGCATGCCGGGTCTGCCTGAAAACTGGCCTCGGGTCATTTGTAGGGCGGTCGGCTTGCGGTGTGTTGCCGTCTCCGCTTGGTAGCGCATGAGCAGTGTTGAGGGCGATGCTCGTCCCGGGATGGCACGGCAGAACAGACCTCATTTCCTCCCAAGCGGTGGTGTTTTGGGGCATTTTGTCTTCTCCCGACAAGGGCTTGCATCTTTGCCTTCTCTCGGATTACTTGTCCCTCCCGGTTGCCGGATCCAAGTGTCCAAGATGTTGCCTTCCATGCACTTCCCCGCCGATGGAAGTGTCATTTCGTGCGATGGTTGGTGCGGCTCCACTTGATAGCGCATGAGCCTTAACGTCGGCAATGCTCCCCCTTGGGAAGGCATGGGTAAACAAAAACCCATTTCAACCGCAAGTGTGGCTTGTTGCACGTTTGGTCTCCTTTCGCGTATCTTTGTCCCTCCCGGTTGTCGGTTAAATTAACTACGGCGGTGTTTCCTATCATGCACTTCTCCACTGGTGGAAGTGTCATTTCCGTGCGAAGGGTGGTGCGGTGAGTGCGTTGTTTGTCGGGTCTGCTTGAAAATTGGCCTTGGGCCATTTGTAGGGCGGTCGACTCTCAGCGTGCCGTCGATTCACTCGGTAACACATGAGCGGTAATGTTGGCAATGCTCATCTTCGGAGGCACCGGAAAACAAAGTCCATTTCCATCGCACATTCGATGTGGAGTTTTGGGGTTTGTGGTGGCTTCGCACGAGGGCTTGCCTTTTCATTGTTGGGCCTTTGTGGAGGCCCGTCTTATTGTGCTTGTACTTATTCCATATTGGTATAACTGTGCATACCGAGACCATTTGTAAGAGCATTGATAGGAATCTTTGGCAGGGGCACATCAACGGTGTGATTCCCCTTCGAAAGCGTTTTTTGAGGCTCAATTGTTTTTGGTGGGCAGTGCGGGGTTTGCCTCGCCGTGTGGGAAAACCACACGGCGAAGCTCTTCTAACTTGCTTTCCATCTTCGGTCGCGTTGGATTTGAGAACTATTTGTTAATGTTGGCCAAAGCCCTCTGGGACTGGCCTGCTTTGTCCCTGCGTCCGTAGCGGTGCCGCTGTCGAGTGTTTCGATTTTGGGTTGATGCGTATTTCCCATGGAAAGACCAAGAAGCTGGCTTGTTCGAGGAGGATTGTTCTGACTGGAGGTGCGAGGTGGAACGCTCTCACCATCTCTTGACTTCGCATGGAGGTTGCCGCAGGTGGCATACTTCCCTCGGTTATCTCGATGCGCGGCTTGAAAGGTGGAGGGCTGCCTGTATCGACTTTGTTCTGGATATCTTTCGACTCGTGACTGGCTTTGCTGTTGTTGGATTTGGTTCCCAGAGAAAACCCCCATCATTTCCTCGGTGGACAGAAGATTGATGCTTGCATGTCGAAGGTTGCCGCGAATATGTTGGACGTGTTGGTAATGTTCTCGCCTTCTTTTCCAATGGCACTCGGGCTTTGCCGCAGTGGCCAGGTCTCCGGCTGGCCCGCTAAAGATAAATTACTTTTAGTGACGCCTTGCATGAGCATACGTGGCTGGAGAACCGCATAGGCTTATGCCTTACTGCCAGGGGTTTCGAAGGTGGAGGGCTTTGCTCGTTCAT
>BSBM01003402.1:25000-35000 GCA_027924585.1 Larix kaempferi
AGCGGGAAGTTTCAGGAGTTAGACGCATGTTGGAAGGGTTAACTCTCTCTTTGTATTTTGTATGTCTATTGTAAGGCGTGCTGCTTGTTGGGCACACGCCGGAGCTCTGCTAGGGAAACTCCACCTGTTGTAAACGATTGATTATACAAAGCTTAAGGGTTGATGGTTTGGAAACCCCAGCTTATACTTGCGTGTGCTATTTACTCGATGTTCATGCATACGTAAAATTGGCTAAGTGTGGATGCGGTAGGAACATGTTAACTGTTATAAACAAGTAAACGAAGTTGCGAGTGTTAAGTTGAAAAGTTTCCGCAGGTTAGGCGTAGTCTGCTGGTGCGACGCTTGAGTTGGCCACGCCCTCAAGTCGTTCCCAGGCAGTGCCGCACACCACATTTGGACGCTGGTGACTAGCGAAAAAGCGTGGCTCTGACACATAGTGTCACGGCCGCGCTTTCTGCACGGCACTCACACTTGCATGGGAGCCTTGCGCTCCCGCCCAAGAGGCTGGCTTGGGCGCCCGGTCGGGCAAAGCGACGATCGGCTGCAAGGAGACTTAGCGAGGAAGGAAAGCTACCCGGAGACGGAACGATGAGTGGGGTGCGTGGACCTAGCCCGGGCGCACTCCCACCGAAGACGCCCACACAACACTTCGGCGCATGGCAAGCCCGAGAGTGGGGCGCGGCTGCACGCTGGCAAGAAACGGGGCGCACCCTTGGACCGCTGGACACACTCAAGTGTTGGAGTAGTGGCGCGTTGGCCAAGCGCCCACGCACTCCGCGGAGCAGCGCCCAAACGGACCGGCACTCGACGCAGCAAGCCAAAGCGATGGGCGGAAGGGAAGGTGGACCGGACGCCAGCGGAAGAACGAACTCGGGTTCGCAGCCAAGAAACGAGCTCGGGTTCGCATCCCAGAAATGAGCTCGGGTTGGAAGCCAAGAAAGGAGCTCGGGTTGGGAGCCACGGCAGAGAGCTCGGGTCGGGAGCCAAGGGACGACGCCCAACAAAATGGACCGAAACGCGCGGATTGCGGGGGACTTGGACCAAGACCCTTTCAAATGGCACGTCGGCGGGAGGCTGACGTGGGCGCCAAGCAAGGGTGCGCCCAGGGTGGGGCCGCACCCTCCCACACGGCACCATGTATATAGGCTTAAGGCCAAAACGAAGGAGGGGGCGTTCAAGCAAGGAATTTCGGACAAGGCAAGGAGACGCAGAGCTAGGGAGGCAGTCCAAGCTCTGTTCTCGCGCACGGTCCGTTCCAGCAGAATCCGGCTGCAGCAGGGTTGCGGAAGAGGCAGAACTTGGCAGGTTTTGCACCCGTTCCGGTTGCACAGTGAGACAGTTCGGCAGCATACGCGGGTTGCAGAAGTCGACGGTCCCATGGAGTTGGGACGCCCGAGCAGGGGGCAGCTCTGTCATTCTGTAATTTCTATATCTGTTGTAAGGCGTGTTGCTGGTTTGGCTCACGCCGGAGATCTGCCGAGTTTTAGGGCAACTCCGCTTGCCGTAAACAATTGATTATACAAACGATAAACGGGCTGGCCGGTTTGGCAACCCCAACTTATTCCCGCGTCGTGTTTTACTTGCGTATTGCACTCGCTGATAATTGGCTAAGTGTTGATGCTGTCTGTCGTAAACGTGCTTATGAGTTAAACGAGTAAACTGTCAAGCCGAAAAGCTTCCGCGGGTTTAGGCGTAGTCTGCCGGTGCAACGTTTGAGCTGGTCTCACCCTCAAGACGTTCCCGGGAAGTGCCGCACACCACAGTTAGTCGCTTGAGACAAGCCAGAAATTGTGGCTGTGACACATAGCCCATGCGGCACTTCCTGGGGCGAAACCAGCCCGGCAGGCCACACCCAACCCGCGGATTGCCCACGCCTCATCTCTTTAACAGTTCCTTGCTTAGCCTTTTTTTCTTGATGTGCACTTCCTACAGTAAACGCATGCCAAACACAAGAGCAAGAGATAAATGCATAGGAGGGTGGCACTCCAAACTCGGACGTGCCTAACACCCCTTTTGCAATATTCATGGTTCAAAGAGACTTTACATATAACATCGGAGGGCTGCCACATCCCGGCACCTCATCCGTGAGCCTGCCACACTGGGCAGCTCAAGATACAACATCAACTGATGGGCAATCGGCCAGTGTCCAGGCTCTACCGCAGTAGCATCCACGGTCTGCATCCGCACTCTGTCTCTGTTGCACTCCGTCGCAAGCCTCCCGGCTTCCTATCGTCCGTCCCAGTCTGGGAAACCACTTCGGCATGCTGCCGTCCGTCTGCAGCCTTGCCTGCAACGATACCGCTGTCCTTCCGCAGCATCTGCCAACCAACTGGGCGCACTCTCTCTCGTCTAACCATGCCCAAGAGAGCCCCCACAAGACCGATGTCCGTCTGCAGTCCTGTCCGCACCGCACCGCTGTCTTCCGCAGACTAGGCTGACTGCCACACGTCTAAGTCCCGGCAGAAACTTAGACTTCGCACAGGCACCTCCCATGAGGCCAGCCGCAGGCAAAGCACCTCCACGTACTGTGGCATTCCTCCTGCGCTGCGGATCCTTACCTCGTTGCAGAGGGAACTTCTGGAACCGTGCACGAGCTGCTTTCTCCGGAAAGTGTGCCCTCCTCTGGAGCTTTCGGAGGACGGGCACGCCCTGCGTGTGCCTCAGGCCCCAACCTCGGTTGAATTGAACCGCTTGGATCGATCGAACCGGCACCGTTGTCCGCTTCACCTCTCCGTGCTCTTGGACCTTTAAATATCCACTGAGGAATTCCCGGGTTTCAAGGCCACGTATATCGGAAGTGCCCAACTCTAATAAGATCCATTGTAGCCGAAAAGAGAGTAAGGAGACCCATATCCGGACATCTAAGGGAGCTCGAACACCAATGAGAAATTTTGAAGACAAGATGGGTGTCAATGCATGCATACCCAACACAGGTAGTACTACGAGAACATCTTTGAAGGAACCTTGAACAAAATTAAGACAGGCGCCTTTTCCGCGGGCCAACCTGCTTCCTTTATTCTTGGTTGCTCCCCATCACTTGACTCATCCGCTCCCAGGTCGAGCTCCTCCTCGGGCGCACATGCGGCGGGCTCCCAAGGCGAGCTCAAAACGTTAAGCCGTGACCGATTCTTGTTCTTGTCTTCCACTTCCTTGTCTTGTTGCCGGGCGCTCACTTGGTGGGCGCGCTTGCGCTTGCCGGCGGACTCGTTTCTTTGGGCGCACGTGTGCGGGGCTCCCAAGGCGAGCTCAAAATGTTGCTGAGACGCGACCGGTTCTTGTTCTTATCTTCCGCCGCCTTCTCTTTTTGCCGGCGGACTCGTTTCTTTGGGCGCACCTCCGCCGGTCTTCCAAGTCGAGCTCCTCCTTGGGTGCAAATGTGCCGGCCTCCCAAGGCGAGCTCAAAACGTTGCTAGGACGTGACCGATTCGTGTTCTTCTCTTCCGTTGCCTTGTCTTTTTGCCGGGCGCTCACTTGGGTGGGCGTGCTTCCGTTTGCCGGCGGACTCGTTCCTTCGGGCGCACATGCGTCGGGCTCCCAAGGCGAGCTCAAAACGTTAAGACGTGACCGATGCCTGTCCTTGTCCGCCGTTGCCTTTTCTTTTTGCCGGGCGCTGACTTCGGCGGGCGCGCTTCCCTTTTCTGGAGATGGAGTTGTTTCTTAGGGCGCACATGTGCCTGGCTCCCAAGGCGATCTCAAAACGTTGAGCCGTGACCGATTCTTGTTCTTGTCCGTCGTTGGCTTGTCTTTTTGCCGGGCGCTCACTTGGGTGGGCGCGATTCCGTTTGCCGGCGGACTCGTTTCTTTGGGCGCACATGGGCCGGGCTCCCAAGGCGAGCTCAAAACGTTAAGCCGTGACCTGTCCTTGTTCTTGTCCGCCGTTGGCCTGTCTTTTTGCCGGGCGCTCACTTGGGTGGGCGCTCTTCCGTTCGCCGCCGGACTCGTTTCCTTGGGCTCACGCGTGCCGGGCTCCTAAGGCGAGCTCAAAACGTTAAGCCGTGACCGATTCTTGTTCTTGTCCGCCGTTGCCCCGTGTCTTTGCCGGGCGATCACTTGGGTGGGCGCGCATCCGTTTGCCGGCGGACTCGTTTCTTTGGGCGCACATGTGAAGGGCTCCCAGGGCGAGCTCAAAACGTTACGCCGTGACCAATTCTTGTTCCTGTCCGCCGTTGCCTTGTCTTTTTGCCGGGCGCTCGCTTGGGTGGGCGCGCTTCCGTTTGCCGGGGGACTCGTTTCTTTGGGCGCACAGGCGACGGGCTCGCAAGGCGAGCTCAAAACGTTAAGCCCCGACCAATTCTTGTTCTTGTCCACCGTTGCCTTGTCTTGTTGCCGTGCGCTCACTTGGGTGGGCGCGCTTCCGTTTGCCGGAGACGGAGTCGTTTCTTTGGCCGCACATGTGCCGGGCTCCCAAGGCGGGCTCAAAACGTTAAGCCGTGACCAATCCTTGTTCTTGTCCGCCGTTGCCTTGTCTTTTTGCCGGGCGCTCGCTTGGGTGGGCGCGCTTCCGTGTCCCGGCGGACTCGTTTCTTTGGGCGCACATGTGAAGGGCTCCCAGGGCGAGCTCAAAACGTTAAGCCGTGACCAATTCTTGTTCTTGTCCGCCGTTTCCTTGTCTCTTTGCCGGGCGCTCACTTGGGTGGGCGCGCTTCCGTTTGCCGGGGGACTCGTTTCTTTGGGCGCGCAGGTGACGGGCTCCCAAGGCGAGCTCAAAACGTTAAGCCGTGACCAATTCTTGTTCTTGTCCGCCGTTGCCTTGTCTTGTTGCCGTGCGCTGACTTGGGTGGGCGCGCTTCCGTCTGCCGGAGATGGAGTCGTTCCTTTGGGCGCACATGTGCCGGGCTCCCAAGGCGGCCTCAAAACATTAAGCCGCGAGCAATTCTTGTTCTTGTCCGCCGTTGCCTTGTGTATTTTTGCCGGGCGCTCGCTTGGGTGGGAGCGCTTCCGTTTGCCGGCGGACTCGTTTCATTGGGCTCACATGTGCCGGGCTCCCAAGGAGAGCTCAAAATGTTAAGCCGTGGCCGATTCTTGTTCTTGTCCGTCGTTGGCCTGTGCTTTTGCCGGGCGCGCACTTGGGTGGGCACGCTTCCGTTTGCCGGCGGACTCGTTTCCTTGGGCTCACGTGTGCCGGGCTCCCGAGGCGAGCTCAAAACGTTAGGCCGTGACCAATTCTTGTTCTTGTCCGCCGTTGCCTTGTCTTGTTTCCGTGCGCTCGCTTGGGTGGGCACGCTTCCGTTTGCCGGCGGAGTCGTTTCTTTGGGCTCACGTGTGCCGGGCTCCCAAGGCGAGCTCAAAACGTTAAGCCGTGACCAATTCTTGTTCTTGTCCGCCGTTGCCTTAGCTTTTTCCCGGGCGCTCACTTGGGTGGGCGCGCTTCCGTTTGCCGGCGGACTCGTTTCTTCGGGCGGCACATGTGCCGGGCTCCCAAGGCGAGCCCAAAACGTTAAGCCGTGACCAATTCTTGTTCTTGTGCGCCGTTGCCTTGTCCTTTTGCCGGGCGCTCACTTGGGTGGGCGCGCTTCCGTTTGCCGGCGGACTCGTTTCTTCCTTGGGCGCACACGTGCCGGGCTCCCAAGGCGAGCTCAAAACGTTAAGCCGTGACCAATGCTTGTCCTTGTCTGCCGTTGCCTTGTCTTTTTTCCGGGCGCTCACTCGGGTGGGCGCGCTTCCGCTTGCCGCCGGACTCGTTTCTTTGGGCGCACATGTGCCGGGCTCCCAAGGCGAGCTCAAAACGTTAAGCCGTGACCAATTCCTGTTCTTGTCCGCCGTTGCCTTGTCTTTTTGCCGGGCGCTCACTTGGGTGGGCGCGCTTCCGTTTGCCGACGGGCTCGTTTCCTTGGGCGCACATGTGCCGGGCTCGCAAGGCGGGCTCAAAACGTTAAGCCGTGACCAATGCTTGTTCTTGTCCGCCGTTGCCTTGTCTTTTTGCCCGGCGCTCACTTGGGTGGGTGCGCTTCCGTTTGCGGGCGGACTCGTTTCTTTGGGCGCACATGTGCCGGGCTCCCAAGGGGAGCTCAAAACGTTAAGCCGTGACCAATTCTTGTTCTTCTCCGCCGTTGCCTTGTCTTTTTGCCGTGCGCTCACTTGGGTGGGCGCGCTTCCGTTTGCGGGCGGAGTCGTTTCTTTGGGCGCACATGTGTCGGGCTCCCAAGGGGAGCTCAAAACGTTAAGCCGTGACCAATTCTTGTTCTTCTCCGCCGTTCCCTTGTCTTTTTGCCGTGCGCCCACTTCGGTGGGTGCACTTCCGTTTGCCGCCGGACTCGTTCCTTCGGGCGCACATGTGCCGGGCTCCCAAGGCGAGCTCAAAACGTTAAGCCGTGACCAATCCTTGTTCTTGTCCGCCGTTGCCTTGTCTTGTTGCCGGGCGCTCACTTGGGTGGGGCCGCTTCCGTTTTCCGGCGGACTCGTTTCCTTGGGCGCACATGTGCCGGGCTCCGAAGGCGAGCTCAAAACGTTAAGCCGTGACCAATGCTTGTCCTTGTCTGCCGTTTCCTTGTCTTTTTGCCGGGCGCTCACTCGGGTGGGCGCGCTTCCGCTTGCCGCCGGACTCGTTTCTTTGGGCGCACATGTGCCGGGCTCCCAAGGCGAGCTCAAAACGTTAGGCCGTGACCAATTCCTGTTCTTGTCCGTCGTTGCCTTGTCTTTTTGCCGGGCGCTCACTTGGGTGGGCGCGCTTCTGTTTGCCGACGGGCTCGTTTCCTTGGGCGCACATGTGCCGGGCTCGCAAGGCGAGCTCAAAATGTTAAGACCGTGACCAATGCTTGTTCTTGACCGCCGTTGCCTTGTCTTTTTGCCCGGCGCTCACTTGGGTGGGTGCGCTTCCGTTTGCGGGCGGACTCGTTTCTTTGGGCGCACATGTGCCGGGCTCCCAAGGGGAGCTCAAAACGTTAAGCCGTGACCAATTCTTGTTCTTCTCCGCCGTTGCCTTGTCTTTTTGCCGTGCGCTCACTTGGGTGGGCGCGCTTCCGTTTGCGGGCGGACTCCTTTCTCTGGGCGCACATGTGTCGGGCTCCCAAGGGAAGCTCAAAACGTTAAGCCGTGACCAATTCTTGTTCTTCTCCGCCGTTCCCTTGTCTTTTTGCCGTTCGCTCACTCGGGTGGGCGCGCTTCCGTTTGCCGGCGGACTCGTTTCTTTTGGCGCACCTGTGCCGGGCTCGCAAGGCGAGCTCAAAACGTTATGCCGTGACCAATCCTCGTTCTTGTCCGCTGTTGCCTTGTCTTTTTGCCGGGCGCTCACTTGGGTGGGCGCGCTTCCGTTTGCCGGTGGACTCGTTTCTTTGGGCACACAAGTGCCGGCCTCCCAATGCGAGCCGCTTCTTGGGCGCCCATGTGCCGTGCTTCCAACCCGAGCTCAAAACGTTAAGCCGTGACCGATCCTCTTTCTTGTCTTCCCCTGCCTTGTTCTTTTGCCGGGCGCTCCCTTGGTGGGCGCGCTTGCGTTGGCATTCGGACTCGTTTGTTCGGGCGCATTTGTGTCGTGCTCCCAATGCGAGCCGCTCCATGGGTGCCCATGGGCCGTGCTTCCAACCCGAGCTGAAAACGTTAAGCCCTGACCGATCCTCGTTCTTGTCTTCCGCCGCGTTGTATTTTTGCCGGGCGCTCACTTGGTGGGCGCGCTTGCGTTGGCATTCGGACTCGTTTCTTTGGGCGCACTTGTGCCGTGCTCCCAACGCGAGCCGCTCCTTGGGCGCCCATCTGCCGTGCTCCCAATGCGAGCTGCTCCTTGGGCGCCCATCTGCCTTGTGCTTCCAATGCGAGCTGTGGCATGCTTCCAACGCGAGCTGCGGCGTGCTCCCAATGCGAGCTGCGCCTTGTGCTTCCAACGCGAGCTGCGGCGTGCTCCCAATGCGAGCTGCGCCTTGTGCTTCCAACGCGAGCTGCGGCGTGCTCCCAATGCGAGCTGCGCCTTGTGCTTCCAACGCGAGCTGCGGCGTGCTCCCAATGCGAGCTGCGCCTTGTGCTTCCAACGCGAGCTGCGGCGTGCTCCCAATGCGAGCTGCGCCTTGTGCTTCCAACGCGAGCTGCGGCGTGCTCCCAACACGAGCTTGTGGCGTGCTCCCAATGCGAGCTGCTTCTTGGGCGCCCATCTGCCTTGTGCTCCCAACGCGAGCTGTGGCGTGCTTCCAACCCGAGCTGTGGCGTGCTCCCAATGCGAGCTGCTCGTTGGGCGCCCATCCGCCTTGTGCTTCCAACCCGAGCTGAAAACGTTAAGCCGTGACCGATCCGCGTTCTTGTCTTCCGTTGGCTTGTCTTTTTTCCGGGCGCTCACTTGGTGGGCGCGCTTGCGGTGGCGTGCTCCCAATGCGAGCTGCTCCTTGGGCGCCCACCTGCCTTTTGCTTCCAACCCGAGCTGAAAACGTTAAGCCGTGACCGATCCGCGTTCTTGTCTTCCGTTGGCTTGTCTTTTTGCCGGGCGCTCACTTGGTGGGCGCGCTTGCAGTGGCGTGCTCCCAATGCGAGCTGCTCCTTGGGCGCCCATCTGCCTTGTGCTCCCAACCCGAGCTGAAAACGTTAAGCCGTGACCGATCCTCGTCCTTGTCTTCCGCTGGCTTGTCTTTTTGCCGGGCGCTCACTTGGTGGGCGCGCTTGCGGTGGCGTGCTCCCAATGCGAGCTGCTCCTTGGGCGCCCATCTGCCTTGTGCTTCCAACCCGAGCTGTGACGTGCTCCCAATGCGAGCTGCTCCTTCGGCGCCCCTCTGCCTTGTGCTTCCAAACCGAGCTGTGGCGTGCTCCCAATGCGAGCTGCTTCTTGGGCGCCCATCTCCCTTGTGCTTCCAACCCGAGCTGTGGCGTGCTTCCAACCCGAGCCGTGGCGTGCTCCCAATGCGAGCTGCGCCTTGGGCGCCCATCTGCCTTGTGCTTCCAACCCGAGCTGTGGCGTGCTTCCAACCCGAGCTGTGGCGTGCTCCCAATGCGAGCTGCTCCTTGGGCGCCCGTCTGCCTCGTGCTTCCAACCCGAGCTGAAAAACGTTAAACCGTGACCGATCCTCGTTCTTGTCGTCCGCTGGCTTGTCTTTTTGCCGGGCGCTCACTTGGTGGGTGCGTTTCGTGCGAAGGGTGGTGCGGTGAACGCGCTGCTTGTCGGGTCTACCTGAAAATTGGCCTCGGGTCATTCGTAGGGTGGTCGGCTTGCGGTGTGTTGCCGTGTCCGCTTGGTAGCGCATGAGCAGTATTGACGGCAACGCTCATCTTGGGAAGGCACGGTGCAACACCGCAAGTGGTGCTTCTGTGGCTCCCAACGAGGGCTTGCTTCTTCGGTTGTTGGGTCCAAGATTTTCGGTTAAGTTACTTCGATGATGCCTATCACGCATTTCTCTTTCGGTGGAAGTGTCCTTTCGTGTGAAGGGTGGTGCGGTGAATGTGCTGCTTGTCGGGTCTGCTTGAAAATTGGCCTCGGGCCATTCGTAGGGCGGTCGACTTGCGGTGTGTTGCCGTGTCCGCTTGGTAGCGCATGAGCAGTATTGATGGCAACGCTCATCTTGGGAAGGCACGGTGCCAACACCGCAAGTGGTGCTTCTGTGGCTTGCTGTGGCTCCCAACGAGGGCTTGCTTCGTCGGTTGTTGGGTCCAAGATTTTCGGTTAAGTTACTTCGATGATGCCTATCACGCATTTCTCTTTCGGTGGAAGTGTCGTTTCGTGTGAAGGGTGGTGCGGTGAATGTGCTGTCTGCCGGGTCTGCTCGAAAAATGGCCTCGGGTCATTCGTAGGGCGGTCGGCTTGCAGTGTGTTGCCGTATCCGCTTGGTAGCGCATGAGCAGTATTGATGGCAACGCTCATCTTGGGAAGGCACTGGCAAACGAAGCCACACCAACACCGCAAGTGGTGCTCTGGTGGCTTGCTGTGGCTCCCAACGAGGGCTTGCGTCTTTGGTCTTCTTTCGGTTGCTGGGTCCAAGCTTTTCGGTTAAGTGCCTTCGATGATGCCTATCACGCACTTCTCTGCCGGTGGAAGTGTCATTTCGTGTGAAGGGTGGTGCGGCGAATGCTTTGTCTGCCGGGTCTGCCT
>BSBM01003402.1:47500-57500 GCA_027924585.1 Larix kaempferi
CTTGGACCGCTGGACACACTCAAGTGTTGGAGTAGTGGCGCGTTGGCCAAGCGCCCACGCACTCCGCGGAGCAGCGCCCAAACGGACCGGCACTCGACGCAGCAAGCCAAAGCGATGGGCGGAAGGGAAGGTGGACCGGACGCCAGCGGAAGAACGAACTCGGGTTCGCAGCCAAGAAACGAGCTCGGGTTCGCATCCCAGAAATGAGCTCGGGTTGGAAGCCAAGAAAGGAGCTCGGGTTGGGAGCCACGGCAGAGAGCTCGGGTCGGGAGCCAAGGGACGACGCCCAACAAAATGGACCGAAACGCGCGGATTGCGGGGGACTTGGACCAAGACCCTTTCAAATGGCACGTCGGCGGGAGGCTGACGTGGGCGCCAAGCAAGGGTGCGCCCAGGGTGGGGCCGCACCCTCCCACACGGCACCATGTATATAGGCTTAAGGCCAAAACGAAGGAGGGGGCGTTCAAGCAAGGAATTTCGGACAAGGCAAGGAGACGCAGAGCTAGGGAGGCAGTCCAAGCTCTGTTCTCGCGCACGGTCCGTTCCAGCAGAATCCGGCTGCAGCAGGGTTGCGGAAGAGGCAGAACTTGGCAGGTTTTGCACCCGTTCCGGTTGCACAGTGAGACAGTTCGGCAGCATACGCGGGTTGCAGAAGTCGACGGTCCCATGGAGTTGGGACGCCCGAGCAGGGGGCAGCTCTGTCATTCTGTAATTTCTATATCTGTTGTAAGGCGTGTTGCTGGTTTGGCTCACGCCGGAGATCTGCCGAGTTTGTAGGGCAACTCCGCTTGCCGTAAACAATTGATTATACAAACGATAAACGGGCTGGCCGGTTTGGCAACCCCAACTTATTCCCGCGTCGTGTTTTACTTGCGTATTGCACTCGCTGATAATTGGCTAAGTGTTGATGCTGTCTGTCGTAAACGTGCTTATGAGTTAAACGAGTAAACTGTCAAGCCGAAAAGCTTCCGCGGGTTTAGGCGTAGTCTGCCGGTGCAACGTTTGAGCTGGTCTCACCCTCAAGACGTTCCCGGGAAGTGCCGCACACCACAGTTAGTCGCTTGAGACAAGCCAGAAATTGTGGCTGTGACACATAGCCCATGCGGCACTTCCTGGGGCGAAACCAGCCCGGCAGGCCACACCCAACCCGCGGATTGCCCACGCCTCATCTCTTTAACAGTTCCTTGCTTAGCCTTTTTTTCTTGATGTGCACTTCCTACAGTAAACGCATGCCAAACACAAGAGCAAGAGATAAATGCATAGGAGGGTGGCACTCCAAACTCGGACGTGCCTAACACCCCTTTTGCAATATTCATGGTTCAAAGAGACTTTACATATAACATCGGAGGGCTGCCACATCCCGGCACCTCATCCGTGAGCCTGCCACACTGGGCAGCTCAAGATACAACATCAACTGATGGGCAATCGGCCAGTGTCCAGGCTCTACCGCAGTAGCATCCACGGTCTGCATCCGCACTCTGTCTCTGTTGCACTCCGTCGCAAGCCTCCCGGCTTCCTATCGTCCGTCCCAGTCTGGGAAACCACTTCGGCATGCTGCCGTCCGTCTGCAGCCTTGCCTGCAACGATACCGCTGTCCTTCCGCAGCATCTGCCAACCAACTGGGCGCACTCTCTCTCGTCTAACCATGCCCAAGAGAGCCCCCACAAGACCGATGTCCGTCTGCAGTCCTGTCCGCACCGCACCGCTGTCTTCCGCAGACTAGGCTGACTGCCACACGTCTAAGTCCCGGCAGAAACTTAGACTTCGCACAGGCACCTCCCATGAGGCCAGCCGCAGGCAAAGCACCTCCACGTACTGTGGCATTCCTCCTGCGCTGCGGATCCTTACCTCGTTGCAGAGGGAACTTCTGGAACCGTGCACGAGCTGCTTTCTCCGGAAAGTGTGCCCTCCTCTGGAGCTTTCGGAGGACGGGCACGCCCTGCGTGTGCCTCAGGCCCCAACCTCGGTTGAATTGAACCGCTTGGATCGATCGAACCGGCACCGTTGTCCGCTTCACCTCTCCGTGCTCTTGGACCTTTAAATATCCACTGAGGAATTCCCGGGTTTCAAGGCCACGTATATCGGAAGTGCCCAACTCTAATAAGATCCATTGTAGCCGAAAAGAGAGTAAGGAGACCCATATCCGGACATCTAAGGGAGCTCGAACACCAATGAGAAATTTTGAAGACAAGATGGGTGTCAATGCATGCATACCCAACACAGGTAGTACTACGAGAACATCTTTGAAGGAACCTTGAACAAAATTAAGACAGGCGCCTTTTCCGCGGGCCAACCTGCTTCCTTTATTCTTGGTTGCTCCCCATCACTTGACTCATCCGCTCCCAGGTCGAGCTCCTCCTCGGGCGCACATGCGGCGGGCTCCCAAGGCGAGCTCAAAACGTTAAGCCGTGACCGATTCTTGTTCTTGTCTTCCACTTCCTTGTCTTGTTGCCGGGCGCTCACTTGGTGGGCGCGCTTGCGCTTGCCGGCGGACTCGTTTCTTTGGGCGCACGTGTGCGGGGCTCCCAAGGCGAGCTCAAAATGTTGCTGAGACGCGACCGGTTCTTGTTCTTATCTTCCGCCGCCTTCTCTTTTTGCCGGCGGACTCGTTTCTTTGGGCGCACCTCCGCCGGTCTTCCAAGTCGAGCTCCTCCTTGGGTGCAAATGTGCCGGCCTCCCAAGGCGAGCTCAAAACGTTGCTAGGACGTGACCGATTCGTGTTCTTCTCTTCCGTTGCCTTGTCTTTTTGCCGGGCGCTCACTTGGGTGGGCGTGCTTCCGTTTGCCGGCGGACTCGTTCCTTCGGGCGCACATGCGTCGGGCTCCCAAGGCGAGCTCAAAACGTTAAGACGTGACCGATGCCTGTCCTTGTCCGCCGTTGCCTTTTCTTTTTGCCGGGCGCTGACTTCGGCGGGCGCGCTTCCCTTTTCTGGAGATGGAGTTGTTTCTTAGGGCGCACATGTGCCTGGCTCCCAAGGCGATCTCAAAACGTTGAGCCGTGACCGATTCTTGTTCTTGTCCGTCGTTGGCTTGTCTTTTTGCCGGGCGCTCACTTGGGTGGGCGCGATTCCGTTTGCCGGCGGACTCGTTTCTTTGGGCGCACATGGGCCGGGCTCCCAAGGCGAGCTCAAAACGTTAAGCCGTGACCTGTCCTTGTTCTTGTCCGCCGTTGGCCTGTCTTTTTGCCGGGCGCTCACTTGGGTGGGCGCTCTTCCGTTCGCCGCCGGACTCGTTTCCTTGGGCTCACGCGTGCCGGGCTCCTAAGGCGAGCTCAAAACGTTAAGCCGTGACCGATTCTTGTTCTTGTCCGCCGTTGCCCCGTGTCTTTGCCGGGCGATCACTTGGGTGGGCGCGCATCCGTTTGCCGGCGGACTCGTTTCTTTGGGCGCACATGTGAAGGGCTCCCAGGGCGAGCTCAAAACGTTACGCCGTGACCAATTCTTGTTCCTGTCCGCCGTTGCCTTGTCTTTTTGCCGGGCGCTCGCTTGGGTGGGCGCGCTTCCGTTTGCCGGGGGACTCGTTTCTTTGGGCGCACAGGCGACGGGCTCGCAAGGCGAGCTCAAAACGTTAAGCCCCGACCAATTCTTGTTCTTGTCCACCGTTGCCTTGTCTTGTTGCCGTGCGCTCACTTGGGTGGGCGCGCTTCCGTTTGCCGGAGACGGAGTCGTTTCTTTGGCCGCACATGTGCCGGGCTCCCAAGGCGGGCTCAAAACGTTAAGCCGTGACCAATCCTTGTTCTTGTCCGCCGTTGCCTTGTCTTTTTGCCGGGCGCTCGCTTGGGTGGGCGCGCTTCCGTGTCCCGGCGGACTCGTTTCTTTGGGCGCACATGTGAAGGGCTCCCAGGGCGAGCTCAAAACGTTAAGCCGTGACCAATTCTTGTTCTTGTCCGCCGTTTCCTTGTCTCTTTGCCGGGCGCTCACTTGGGTGGGCGCGCTTCCGTTTGCCGGGGGACTCGTTTCTTTGGGCGCGCAGGTGACGGGCTCCCAAGGCGAGCTCAAAACGTTAAGCCGTGACCAATTCTTGTTCTTGTCCGCCGTTGCCTTGTCTTGTTGCCGTGCGCTGACTTGGGTGGGCGCGCTTCCGTCTGCCGGAGATGGAGTCGTTCCTTTGGGCGCACATGTGCCGGGCTCCCAAGGCGGCCTCAAAACATTAAGCCGCGAGCAATTCTTGTTCTTGTCCGCCGTTGCCTTGTGTATTTTTGCCGGGCGCTCGCTTGGGTGGGAGCGCTTCCGTTTGCCGGCGGACTCGTTTCATTGGGCTCACATGTGCCGGGCTCCCAAGGAGAGCTCAAAATGTTAAGCCGTGGCCGATTCTTGTTCTTGTCCGTCGTTGGCCTGTGCTTTTGCCGGGCGCGCACTTGGGTGGGCACGCTTCCGTTTGCCGGCGGACTCGTTTCCTTGGGCTCACGTGTGCCGGGCTCCCGAGGCGAGCTCAAAACGTTAGGCCGTGACCAATTCTTGTTCTTGTCCGCCGTTGCCTTGTCTTGTTTCCGTGCGCTCGCTTGGGTGGGCACGCTTCCGTTTGCCGGCGGAGTCGTTTCTTTGGGCTCACGTGTGCCGGGCTCCCAAGGCGAGCTCAAAACGTTAAGCCGTGACCAATTCTTGTTCTTGTCCGCCGTTGCCTTAGCTTTTTCCCGGGCGCTCACTTGGGTGGGCGCGCTTCCGTTTGCCGGCGGACTCGTTTCTTCGGGCGGCACATGTGCCGGGCTCCCAAGGCGAGCCCAAAACGTTAAGCCGTGACCAATTCTTGTTCTTGTGCGCCGTTGCCTTGTCCTTTTGCCGGGCGCTCACTTGGGTGGGCGCGCTTCCGTTTGCCGGCGGACTCGTTTCTTCCTTGGGCGCACACGTGCCGGGCTCCCAAGGCGAGCTCAAAACGTTAAGCCGTGACCAATGCTTGTCCTTGTCTGCCGTTGCCTTGTCTTTTTTCCGGGCGCTCACTCGGGTGGGCGCGCTTCCGCTTGCCGCCGGACTCGTTTCTTTGGGCGCACATGTGCCGGGCTCCCAAGGCTGAGCTCAAAACGTTAAGCCGTGACCAATTCCTGTTCTTGTCCGCCGTTGCCTTGTCTTTTTGCCGGGCGCTCACTTGGGTGGGCGCGCTTCCGTTTGCCGACGGGCTCGTTTCCTTGGGCGCACATGTGCCGGGCTCGCAAGGCGGGCTCAAAACGTTAAGCCGTGACCAATGCTTGTTCTTGTCCGCCGTTGCCTTGTCTTTTTGCCCGGCGCTCACTTGGGTGGGTGCGCTTCCGTTTGCGGGCGGACTCGTTTCTTTGGGCGCACATGTGCCGGGCTCCCAAGGGGAGCTCAAAACGTTAAGCCGTGACCAATTCTTGTTCTTCTCCGCCGTTGCCTTGTCTTTTTGCCGTGCGCTCACTTGGGTGGGCGCGCTTCCGTTTGCGGGCGGAGTCGTTTCTTTGGGCGCACATGTGTCGGGCTCCCAAGGGGAGCTCAAAACGTTAAGCCGTGACCAATTCTTGTTCTTCTCCGCCGTTCCCTTGTCTTTTTGCCGTGCGCCCACTTCGGTGGGTGCACTTCCGTTTGCCGCCGGACTCGTTCCTTCGGGCGCACATGTGCCGGGCTCCCAAGGCGAGCTCAAAACGTTAAGCCGTGACCAATCCTTGTTCTTGTCCGCCGTTGCCTTGTCTTGTTGCCGGGCGCTCACTTGGGTGGGGCCGCTTCCGTTTTCCGGCGGACTCGTTTCCTTGGGCGCACATGTGCCGGGCTCCGAAGGCGAGCTCAAAACGTTAAGCCGTGACCAATGCTTGTCCTTGTCTGCCGTTTCCTTGTCTTTTTGCCGGGCGCTCACTCGGGTGGGCGCGCTTCCGCTTGCCGCCGGACTCGTTTCTTTGGGCGCACATGTGCCGGGCTCCCAAGGCGAGCTCAAAACGTTAGGCCGTGACCAATTCCTGTTCTTGTCCGTCGTTGCCTTGTCTTTTTGCCGGGCGCTCACTTGGGTGGGCGCGCTTCTGTTTGCCGACGGGCTCGTTTCCTTGGGCGCACATGTGCCGGGCTCGCAAGGCGAGCTCAAAATGTTAAGCCGTGACCAATGCTTGTTCTTGACCGCCGTTGCCTTGTCTTTTTGCCCGGCGCTCACTTGGGTGGGTGCGCTTCCGTTTGCGGGCGGACTCGTTTCTTTGGGCGCACATGTGCCGGGCTCCCAAGGGGAGCTCAAAACGTTAAGCCGTGACCAATTCTTGTTCTTCTCCGCCGTTGCCTTGTCTTTTTGCCGTGCGCTCACTTGGGTGGGCGCGCTTCCGTTTGCGGGCGGACTCCTTTCTCTGGGCGCACATGTGTCGGGCTCCCAAGGGAAGCTCAAAACGTTAAGCCGTGACCAATTCTTGTTCTTCTCCGCCGTTCCCTTGTCTTTTTGCCGTTCGCTCACTCGGGTGGGCGCGCTTCCGTTTGCCGGCGGACTCGTTTCTTTTGGCGCACCTGTGCCGGGCTCGCAAGGCGAGCTCAAAACGTTATGCCGTGACCAATCCTCGTTCTTGTCCGCTGTTGCCTTGTCTTTTTGCCGGGCGCTCACTTGGGTGGGCGCGCTTCCGTTTGCCGGTGGACTCGTTTCTTTGGGCACACAAGTGCCGGCCTCCCAATGCGAGCCGCTTCTTGGGCGCCCATGTGCCGTGCTTCCAACCCGAGCTCAAAACGTTAAGCCGTGACCGATCCTCTTTCTTGTCTTCCCCTGCCTTGTTCTTTTGCCGGGCGCTCCCTTGGTGGGCGCGCTTGCGTTGGCATTCGGACTCGTTTGTTCGGGCGCATTTGTGTCGTGCTCCCAATGCGAGCCGCTCCATGGGTGCCCATGGGCCGTGCTTCCAACCCGAGCTGAAAACGTTAAGCCCTGACCGATCCTCGTTCTTGTCTTCCGCCGCGTTGTATTTTTGCCGGGCGCTCACTTGGTGGGCGCGCTTGCGTTGGCATTCGGACTCGTTTCTTTGGGCGCACTTGTGCCGTGCTCCCAACGCGAGCCGCTCCTTGGGCGCCCATCTGCCGTGCTCCCAATGCGAGCTGCTCCTTGGGCGCCCATCTGCCTTGTGCTTCCAATGCGAGCTGTGGCATGCTTCCAACGCGAGCTGCGGCGTGCTCCCAATGCGAGCTGCGCCTTGTGCTTCCAACGCGAGCTGCGGCGTGCTCCCAATGCGAGCTGCGCCTTGTGCTTCCAACGCGAGCTGCGGCGTGCTCCCAATGCGAGCTGCGCCTTGTGCTTCCAACGCGAGCTGCGGCGTGCTCCCAATGCGAGCTGCGCCTTGTGCTTCCAACGCGAGCTGCGGCGTGCTCCCAATGCGAGCTGCGCCTTGTGCTTCCAACGCGAGCTGCGGCGTGCTCCCAACACGAGCTTGTGGCGTGCTCCCAATGCGAGCTGCTTCTTGGGCGCCCATCTGCCTTGTGCTCCCAACGCGAGCTGTGGCGTGCTTCCAACCCGAGCTGTGGCGTGCTCCCAATGCGAGCTGCTCGTTGGGCGCCCATCCGCCTTGTGCTTCCAACCCGAGCTGAAAACGTTAAGCCGTGACCGATCCGCGTTCTTGTCTTCCGTTGGCTTGTCTTTTTTCCGGGCGCTCACTTGGTGGGCGCGCTTGCGGTGGCGTGCTCCCAATGCGAGCTGCTCCTTGGGCGCCCACCTGCCTTTTGCTTCCAACCCGAGCTGAAAACGTTAAGCCGTGACCGATCCGCGTTCTTGTCTTCCGTTGGCTTGTCTTTTTGCCGGGCGCTCACTTGGTGGGCGCGCTTGCAGTGGCGTGCTCCCAATGCGAGCTGCTCCTTGGGCGCCCATCTGCCTTGTGCTCCCAACCCGAGCTGAAAACGTTAAGCCGTGACCGATCCTCGTCCTTGTCTTCCGCTGGCTTGTCTTTTTGCCGGGCGCTCACTTGGTGGGCGCGCTTGCGGTGGCGTGCTCCCAATGCGAGCTGCTCCTTGGGCGCCCATCTGCCTTGTGCTTCCAACCCGAGCTGTGACGTGCTCCCAATGCGAGCTGCTCCTTCGGCGCCCCTCTGCCTTGTGCTTCCAAACCGAGCTGTGGCGTGCTCCCAATGCGAGCTGCTTCTTGGGCGCCCATCTCCCTTGTGCTTCCAACCCGAGCTGTGGCGTGCTTCCAACCCGAGCCGTGGCGTGCTCCCAATGCGAGCTGCGCCTTGGGCGCCCATCTGCCTTGTGCTTCCAACCCGAGCTGTGGCGTGCTTCCAACCCGAGCTGTGGCGTGCTCCCAATGCGAGCTGCTCCTTGGGCGCCCGTCTGCCTCGTGCTTCCAACCCGAGCTGAAAAACGTTAAACCGTGACCGATCCTCGTTCTTGTCGTCCGCTGGCTTGTCTTTTTGCCGGGCGCTCACTTGGTGGGTGCGTTTCGTGCGAAGGGTGGTGCGGTGAACGCGCTGCTTGTCGGGTCTACCTGAAAATTGGCCTCGGGTCATTCGTAGGGTGGTCGGCTTGCGGTGTGTTGCCGTGTCCGCTTGGTAGCGCATGAGCAGTATTGACGGCAACGCTCATCTTGGGAAGGCACGGTGCAACACCGCAAGTGGTGCTTCTGTGGCTCCCAACGAGGGCTTGCTTCTTCGGTTGTTGGGTCCAAGATTTTCGGTTAAGTTACTTCGATGATGCCTATCACGCATTTCTCTTTCGGTGGAAGTGTCCTTTCGTGTGAAGGGTGGTGCGGTGAATGTGCTGCTTGTCGGGTCTGCTTGAAAATTGGCCTCGGGCCATTCGTAGGGCGGTCGACTTGCGGTGTGTTGCCGTGTCCGCTTGGTAGCGCATGAGCAGTATTGATGGCAACGCTCATCTTGGGAAGGCACGGTGCCAACACCGCAAGTGGTGCTTCTGTGGCTTGCTGTGGCTCCCAACGAGGGCTTGCTTCGTCGGTTGTTGGGTCCAAGATTTTCGGTTAAGTTACTTCGATGATGCCTATCACGCATTTCTCTTTCGGTGGAAGTGTCGTTTCGTGTGAAGGGTGGTGCGGTGAATGTGCTGTCTGCCGGGTCTGCTCGAAAAATGGCCTCGGGTCATTCGTAGGGCGGTCGGCTTGCAGTGTGTTGCCGTATCCGCTTGGTAGCGCATGAGCAGTATTGATGGCAACGCTCATCTTGGGAAGGCACTGGCAAACGAAGCCACACCAACACCGCAAGTGGTGCTCTGGTGGCTTGCTGTGGCTCCCAACGAGGGCTTGCGTCTTTGGTCTTCTTTCGGTTGCTGGGTCCAAGCTTTTCGGTTAAGTGCCTTCGATGATGCCTATCACGCACTTCTCTGCCGGTGGAAGTGTCATTTCGTGTGAAGGGTGGTGCGGCGAATGCTTTGTCTGCCGGGTCTGCCTGAAAATTGGCCTTGGGTCATTCGTAGGGCGGTCGGCTTGCAGTGTGTTGCCGTCTCTGCTTGGTAGCGCATGAGCAGTATGTCTGTTACGTGACTTCGACGACGCCTATCGTGCACTTCTCCATCGGTGGAAGTGTCATTTCGTGTGAAGGGCGGTGCGGTGAATGCGTCGCATGCCGGGTCTGCCTGAAAACTGGCCTCGGGTCATTTGTAGGGCGGTCGGCTTGCGGTGTGTTGCCGTCTCCGCTTGGTAGCGCATGAGCAGTGTTGAGGGCGATGCTCGTCCCGGGATGGCACGGCAGAACAGACCTCATTTCCTCCCAAGCGGTGGTGTTTTGGGGCATTTTGTCTTCTCCCGACAAGGGCTTGCATCTTTGCCTTCTCTCGGATTACTTGTCCCTCCCGGTTGCCGGATCCAAGTGTCCAAGATGTTGCCTTCCATGCACTTCCCCGCCGATGGAAGTGTCATTTCGTGCGATGGTTGGTGCGGCTCCACTTGATAGCGCATGAGCCTTAACGTCGGCAATGCTCCCCCTTGGGAAGGCATGGGTAAACAAAAACCCATTTCAACCGCAAGTGTGGCTTGTTGCACGTTTGGTCTCCTTTCGCGTATCTTTGTCCCTCCCGGTTGTCGGTTAAATTAACTACGGCGGTGTTTCCTATCATGCACTTCTCCACTGGTGGAAGTGTCATTTCCGTGCGAAGGGTGGT
>BSBM01003403.1:0-34850 GCA_027924585.1 Larix kaempferi
ATTCCAACGGTCGCGGTTCTGCAGAGGAATCCCAGAGCAGACGACTGCCGTTCATCATATGTAGATTGCATAGCGCTGTCCACGGGTGTCGGCGTTTGCTGGCAATGCTGATAAGGATCTAGGCCTAAGAGGGGTATGCAGGCACGGGAGGCGGCAGATGAGGTAAGCCGGCGAACGGGTCATCGAAAGCTCCAGACCCCGGCTGGATGGGGCAAGGGCTCGCATGGCCCATCTCCAGGCCTACCTGCACACTCTCCACGAAACTTCCACCTGCTTGACGGCACGAGCACCAGTCCCGTCATCGCCACTCCCATCGCTGTGCCAGCGACAGCATCCGATCACATCCCAGCGCTGGTGATGGGAATTCACGTCGTCGCGATCTAGCGTGAAAATGGTCAAATTCTTCAGCAGCGAGTACTCCTACGACTACGGCTTCAGCGCCGTTACCTTGGCATACTTCCTTCGATATCCCAACCCCTACAGCAGACATGTCGCTTCCACAGACACCATTAGTCGCTCGTATGATCCGGAGACACAGCGTCTGACGACTGTGCGGCTTCACGTCAAGCGAAGCAGGATCCCGCCTGCGGTACTCAAGATCGTCGGCAGCGCCGCATTGGGCGCCAATGAAGATGGCAGCACGCGAAGCTATATTCTCGAGAAGAGTGTTGTAGACGTCAAACAGGGCTGGATGGAGACCGAGAGCCGCAACCTGGACTGGAACAACGTCCTCTCGGTCATCGAGAAACATACCTACAAGCGGCCAGCCCAGCTCGAAACATCCAGCGCAACGTTGAGCACAGTGGAGCCCTTCGACGAAAGCTCCACCAGCGTCGCGGTCAGTGTAACGCTGAAGAGCCGTATTGGTGAGCAGATTCGTAAGCAGCGACAGCGGTGGGGTCAGCAAACCGCGGCGCCGTCGGACGAAGACGCTCCCGCGAAACAGAGTTGGCTAGGCAGCTGGACCTCAAGCGCCATGCGATCAGCCATTGAGACCATCGGACTCCAGCGCACCGAGAAGAGTCAGCCGAAAGCGCAGAAGGGAATGTCTGTCGTCCTCGCACGGCTCCGCGATGGCGGCTGGAAAGGCGTGTTGGAGGGCATGCAAGCCGACCGAGAGCTTGCAATCTAGCATCACACGACGATCACGTTGCCCAAAATTGTACTAACACTATCACTACGCGTTTGCGTACATCACACGAGCGAGGCGCTGGAATGTTTCTATTGGGATTCTTGGTTTCTTACATGTCATTTATGAGAAGGATATTTGGACGTCCGCACGGGATCTCTGCTGTACCACACCACTTTGCTTGACAAATGCAAGCTCGATTTATGTAACATCGATATGGAGAGCTTGAACATCCAAGCTAGCAGTATGTCTTCAATTCTGACCGGTTCATATGGGAGATTCAATGTTGTCTTCATACATATCGTACAGAAAGTCGATATGGCCATATTGTCACAATGTATGCGTACGTGCTGTTGCAGCATACCTGAGCAGCTGGTCATGTAGGCTCAGTAGCTCTTTCCGCAAGGGATCGTGGCGTCATCTGTGACGCGAACTACAAGTGCTGAACAGTAAAGAAGCCTACGGTACCGAGAGAGCCGCGACCTTGCTCTCTTGCACATTCCTTTGCATAATTCTTGTGTCGGTGAACGATCGATGCGATGCGAAGGCGTATAATTGCAACACCTGCTTGACGAGATCGCTGAAGGCGTACATATCCATGTTGAGGAAGCTCACATAACCCAGGACAGGCTCATATATGTGCGACAAGCAAAGCGTCAGTTGTGGTGACATTATATCGCGGCGGCACCGTCAGTCCTCGGCTGTGATCAACGGCGCGAGAGGCCGCTGTGAACACAAGTCTTTGCCGGAACGAACCAAACTCTGCCTGGCGCGGGCACGTGCTCAGCTACGGTATGCCGCCGTCATGTCATCATCACCGCCCGCCCAATTGACAGGCGCATCATCGTCCATTGCACGCTGACGTGCGCGAGAATACGTGCTACCCTCCGCTCACTGTACGCGCTCAGACACGTGATCGCATGAATCTCGCCCTTGGTCAGAACGACCATGCCACGCGCAACGGCAGGTGGGTCAGATAGAACATGTTGCCCTAGCTCAGGCGATCGACGGTCATCAAACGCAAATGTCTAAGGGACGAACGGTCTGACGCAGAGTATGTAGGCGTTTTGGTCGAGTGCGATCCATCGATTAAAGCCATATTGATCAAGATCGACGCCGAGCATCGCAATGAGTTCATAATCGAAGAGATTGACGATGAGCACCTCCTCGTACGTACTGCGAAGCAGGATGAGCTCAAGCGTCTGCTCAAAGAGGTGAGTGTCAGCTGCACATATTCCCATGCCCGCCTCTCTGACTGCTCTTCCAGGCTTTGAAGGACACGGTCAAAGAGCCCGAAGAAGATTCGGACTCGGAGTGACATGGCTAGAGTGACGGCGGCCCACTGGCCAGTGGAAGACGATGAGCAGAAGCCCTGCCTTGTAAAGTTCTCTCCGCCGGTGCAGCCACGTGACCGTGTGCGTCATGCAGGTACACCGGGGCACGGGCCGTGCCCGCTTGCTTATCGGAGAGCCCGCAATCTGGGGATCTCGGGAGGCAATTCATGAGATCGCATGGAATCACATCCATCATACCTACCTAGCTACCTAGGTACCTACTCGCTATTGTTCGCTCACGCGCGCGCGCTTGCCTGCCATTCGTGTCGTGGCAATCGCCTTTGTATCACACGACTCTGTTGTACCAAGCAATCGGAATGCGTTTTCGATAGCAGCATGTTCCGTCGACCACGCGCTTCTGACGATCCGTCTGCTCTCATCGGTCGTCCTCCAACGCCACCCGGCACCCCTTCCAAAACACCATTCACGCTCGCCAAACCTCCCAGTGTTCCTCCGCCACGCATGCCGACTGCCAAGTCAAAGACGAGTGTCAGTCGACCACCAGTCCCCAGAAACACGTCATCGAAGTCGAAGCCCAATGGCAGCATCTTGAACTTCTTCAACAAGAAAGCCGATGAAACTCTCTTTGTAGCTGGGCTCGATCTCATCAGCCAGGTAGCAGAGAATCATGATCGGGTCGATTCCGCGAACGAGGGAGCAGACCTACCAGAACCACCGTCACGGTACAATGAGACAGCCACGCCCCAGAAACGGCGGAAGACAAGCGTCCAATCTGGCCTTGCCAACGACGTAGCAAAAGTAGAAGAATTTGGACTTCGGGTCGATGCACAGGAGCCGTCAAGATTGGCGCGACGGACAGGTCCGTTTCTGGAAGAATCGGACAGTGAGCAAGACCTTGAAGATGAGGGCAGGGCTGTCAGGGAGACATCCCTCAAGAAATCACCCGCTCTTCCGAAGGAACCAGCTGCTCCGCATACACCACTCGAAACTGATGCTCGGCTCGAGCCAGCCCTCGTGACGACACCGCAACGACCACCACCTCCTCTGAAAGTAGAAGCTACCAGTGTCGATTTCCAGGACTTCGCCGATCTAGATGACTTCGATGAAGATTTATTCGAGGAAGGAGATGAATTTCTCGAACGCAAATATATGGAGGAGCAAGCGCAACTCGAAGCCATGGAGAATGGCAATCCAGACAACACTACTCCGGCCACACGCGAGAATTGTCGAGCGGCTGATTTACCTGCAGCGTCAAATGCCGGTCAGTTCGTAGAGACATGTCCTATCTGTCAGATTGCATTCTCTGGTGTGAGCGAGCTGGATGCAGCTGTGCATGTCAACAACTGTTTGGACGGGAAGCCTTCACCACTGCCTGTCAGGATCAAGCGGGAGCCGACAGATGATTCGGCCCGGCCTGAGAAGTCAGCTTCTGCGGATCAATATCGAATGGCCAAACGACCGCCGAAACCTGGGCAAGCTAGTCCTTTTGTGCTTGGCGAAGCCTCGAGCAGTGGATCTGCATTCAACAAGCTGATGTCTGGCCATGCCGAAGACGCTGCCTGGGCAGAAGCCGCTGCGGAACAGAATGCGTCTCGAGGGAAGCCTGCGTATCAGCGCACGTGTCCCTTCTACAAAATCCTGCCCGGTCTCTTCATCTGTGTCGATGCGTTTCGCTACGGCGCCGTGGCAGGCTGTAATGCATACTTTCTCAGCCATTTTCACAGCGATCATTACATTGGCCTGACTTCGACCTGGACTCACGGGCCGATTTTCTGCTCAAAGGTCACAGGGAACCTCGTCAAGCAGCAGCTCCGCGTCGATCCCAAGTTTGTTGTCTCGCTAGATTTCGAGCAGACGGTCGAGGTGCCGGGCACTAGAGGGGTCCAGGTCACTATGATCTCCGCTAATCATTGCCCGGGGAGCTCTCTTTTCCTCTTCGAGAAAGTCGTGGGAAAGAAAATGAATGGAGAGCCCCGGCTCCAGCGTATTTTGCACTGTGGCGACTTCCGAGCATGTAAAATGCACGTCGAGCATCCTCTGTTGATGCCGGAGGTGCGTGATGCAGTGACGGACAAAGGCAAAGAACAGAAAATAGACGTCTGCTACCTGGATACGACATACCTGAACCCGAAATACGCGTTTCCAAGCCAGAAAGAGGTCATCAAAGCATGCGCTGATATGTGTGTATGCTTGAGCAAGGATACGCCCGACGAAAACGACGGCTGGGAGCAGATGAAACGCCAGAGGGCCGGCGAGGGTATGACCAAATTCATCCGCAAGGAGTCGACTTCCGAGATCAAACTCGAGCCAGCCGAGGATGACTCTGCTGTCAACGACATGAAAGTTGAGCCAAACCCGCACGCCAGCCAGCAGATCTTGTCTTCGATCAAGGAGAAGAAAGGCCGAGGGCGCCTGCTTGTGGTTGTGGGTACGTACAGCATTGGCAAAGAGCGGATCTGTGTTGGCATTGCCAAAGCCTTGAACTCCAAGATTTACGCGCCGCCGTCAAAACAGCGGATCGTGGCTGCGCTCGAAGACCCGGAGCTGGATGCTTTGATGACCACCGACCCTCGCGAGGCGCAGGTCCATATGACTCCGCTCTTTGAGATCCGTGCGGAAACACTGGACGACTATCTTCGCGACTTCTTCCCACACTTCACGAGGGCAGTCGGCTTCCGGCCCAGCGGCTGGAACTATCGACCTCCCAATACGCGGTTCATTGAGTCACCATCCGTACAGACTGTGCTGTACGGCGACAACTGGAAGAGCAGCTACAGTATGCGCGATCTCGTCCCGCAGCGAGGCAGCGCGAGTCGCGCAAGCTGTTTCGGGGTGCCGTACAGCGAGCATTCTAGCTTTCGTGAGCTGACCATGTTCTGCTGTGCATTAAGAATTGAGAAAATAATCCCGACGGTGAACATCGGCAGTCAAAAGGGACGAGAAAGAATGAAGGCCTGGTGCGAGAGGTGGATGGTAGAAAGGAAAAAGAATGGACTCTTTACTGAGTGGGAGTGACTGCATCGAGAGCATGAACAAAAGTACGCCGGAGGCTAAATCGAAGACGCCTGTGGTATGCAATGGATGTGCAGTAAAACTATGGCTCGTGTGGCTTCGGCTACCGAAATGATGGGTATACTTTGGAACATCTGTACGCTATATGTATCCGGAAGTGCGATCACTTGGTTAATTCACATGCTCTACTAACGTGTTTTGAGTCGCTTCCCATGACAATGTCTCTGAATCGTCAAAGCTCATCCTGCTTCGCGAGGGCTCTCTCAGGCTGCTGTATTGTCAGGCATCTGACCAGCACAAGCCGCTGTCCACATCTGGATGTAAAAGTTGGTGAAGCATGGCACCACCGACTTCGAAAGTTCTGAAGTTGAGGTGGATTCCATGACATCATACCTTCCAGCGGCCACCAGGCATTGCCTACTCCTCTAACAAACCTCGATTTGGCCATGAGACCTGTCTACGTACGGATCATCATGGTGTCTTTGTGAGGATAAGATACAGCGAACCACCGGAGACTTGTCCGCCAAGATCTTGAGGAGAGTGTTGCGATCTTGCGGGCACTCGGCCATGCATCGCCGCTTCTTTTGAGACCAATACCTCGAGGTCCCTGGAAGCTGTCGCGTCGTAGTGCGGGAGCTGTGATCGACTCACGCCCACTTTGTGCTCCACTTGAATCTGCCATGTGTGGTAAGCCACTGTCGCTCCCCGCCTAATCACTGTCTCTATGCGATCGGCATACCTGTGTCTATGGCGAGCAATGCATTGTTCGCGCCTGTCGCGAAACATCGCGTGACACCATCAAACCCTGTCCGCGATGGGGCAGGACTGGATGTTGAGCGATGCGCTGCCTTACACAACACCCTCATGCTTTATGGGTGGGTATGCGGTGGCAAGAAGATCCCAGAGATGCCGCGGAAAGCATGGTGGGCGCGGCACGGCAGTCAATCATTACAGAAAATCCTACATCCCGAAGTCGCAAGATATCTACAAAAAATCTTCGATGTACCGGGTCACAATTTCTTCTACCACATAAAGGGCCTGGCCGTGCCTATGGATATGCTTCGATTGGGAAACTTGCTCGAGGACGAGGATCGCGATCCCGACGATATCGAGAAGTATCGTTTCCTGGTATTGTACACGACATCGAGCGCATTGGTCTCACATCCTGCGGGGTTGGTGTAGGTACACTTATCTCTACATGTCAAAGGCTGCAAGGACTAAGGATATTCAGGTATGATCAGATCAATCAGGTTGCGATTCTAATGCCCACATACAACCACGTTTTCGACTTGCGCAATCGAGATCTGCCCTGGCAGAGACTGGAAGTCATCCTAAGCGCCTTCATCGATATGATTGAGGCGGAGAAGGCGTACGCAGTGCATGAAAGCTTTGCGCAAGATCAGAGTGTCAATGATGCCGATCTGGCGCCTCAGCTGCGGGTGCAAAGGAGCCTGGCGAACACGATGCCATGGCTCCTACAGCCGTTCACCACCAAAGATCTACAGGGTTGCATTACCGCGTGGAAGAAACTCGTGACCACCCTCGAGAAGCGCGCGATGATTACGCCGGAAGAACCGCTGCGGCCCATAGCATCGAACTCTGCTCTCGATGCTGCTAAGATACCGCATGGATTTGCTCGCGAGCTCCTGCGACACGCGCAGGCTTCTGAGATCAGCTTCGTCGCGCCTGGGGTCCGACTCCCGAAGACGGAGGAGTTTGTGCACCAACCCTTCAAAGCCATCGTTGACAAGTATCCCAAAGAGACGGCAGGCATGAAGATGCCCTTCCTCTTCTTGCGGTGTCCCGGCACGGTCTCAGGCAAAGATGCCAAATTCCGATGGCCCTTCTCGACTCTGGAAGACGTTCCCTGTGGTTTGTACCTAGATGCGTTTCCGAATGCACAGAATCCTTTCGAAGATGCCTGCCGCTTAGTGCTGCCGATACAACTTGGTGCGAACAAGTATGCGAGAACCTCAGACTTCCGACCTATCAGGAAAAGCTATTCCGAACTCTATCAGATCGATATCAACCCATTCGTGATTCGACACGGGCCAAAGCTCGTTGCTATTCTCGAGAACTGGTATGAGAACATCGAGAGCGGCCATTGGAGCTGCAACGAAAAGGGCGTCGTTGGCGGCATCGGGGTTTGGAGGAAAGCTGATACCCGCGACGATTGGTGGAGATATCAAAGCAAGCATCTTTACGTTTGATGTTGCGCATTCAATAGGCGCAAACCACACACTCGTCAGAACAATGTTGATTATCTTGTCAAGTATGGTCAAGCAGACTGAATAGGCTTCGACTTGCGACCAGTTGCCTCGTATGTGATCCTCTCCATCGTGACAGGAAGTGACATCGCAAAAAAAAAATCACACAGCAACTCCCAGTCCATGATGAACAAGGAGTGGTGTCCGAGGCAGTTCCTGGTCGTGGAGGTTGGCCGTAGCAGCGGGCTGCGAGAGTTATTGCACGTGCATGTCCTTCCATGATACCAGCTCGGGCAGAGCGACCGAAGACGGACCACAGGTACCATCATCCCGTGAGAGAATGCGCTGCGACGACTGAAACGCGTGCGATCCTGCTCATTTCCTTCAGCACGTACTCAGGCGTGTCACCCACGCCAACGGTTAAACGGAACGGCAAGGCTCCTCTCGTCGTCTTATGGTTGCTGCTCTGCATAGTCATGGAGTCTCGTGCTCCCTCGTCTGCCCGTCCACCCACGCGGCCGTGTTGCCTTGTCTGGAGAGCGACATTAGCGCTCTGTCCCCCATGCTGCGTCACCAACGTCCCTCTCCCAGCTGATTCGTCGCAGCCCGGGCACGAGGAGAGGAAGAGTGTCCGTCGCAAGATCGACAGAGGCGCCACACTCCGGACTGCAGAGCAGCGCTAGTGCTTAGCCCAGATCTGCGCAGCGCGTGCTCGCAAATCGTGTCTCGCGGAGCAGCCACATGCTCGAGCTGATCGTCGCCTCGCGCCCGTGCTGGCCTTCCGTGCGCCTTCTAGCACGCTTCCGCGATGCAGGTCAACAGGCCAAGCTTTGTCCAGCAGGACTCTGCCCGGCCGGCTGTATCCCGATGCCGCACGACCAGGCGTCGATCGTAGCAAGAATGCAGCAGGAGCTCGCCAGCAACTCGTCCATTAGTGCATTCGCCTGTCCGCGAACCACTCACTGGTGGCGGGAATGTGTCCCAATCGATGCTTGATATGCTGACTAGCATAGGACCCATAGTCACACCAACTGCTTGATGGCGGCATGGTCAGATTAGCGAGACAGCCCCATCAGTGAGACATGCGTCTACAAGGTGATCATAGAGAATGCTCAGCCCGGGTATATATATACATGGTCGTACCCGTGAGAAAGACTGTACTTAGCAGTAGCAACTGAACCCCCGCCTATCACAACTCCAATACAACGCAACCATGAAGAACGTGTTCACCTTTCTCTCCGTCCTGCCTTTGGCACTCGGTTCGACCGTCTACCTCATCCGTCACGGCGAGAAGCCTTCAGATGGCAGCAACGGCCTGAGCTCTCAGGGCCAGAAGCGCGCTCAGTGCCTGCGCAACGTCTTCGGTGCCAGCTCTGGCTACGATATCGGCTACATCTTGGCCGAGAAGCCTAAGAAGGGTGAGTGAAGACGCAAACTGGCAAGGTGTGCAGCATGCTGATGAAGTACAAAACAGACGGCTCCCGTGCTCGCCCTCTCCAGACTGTCCAGCCTCTTGCGAAGGACCTTGGCCTCACCGTCGACACCCACTGCGACCGTGACGACTCTGACTGTGTCGCCGACGCCGTCGATGGATACACTGGCCGCGGCAACATCCTCATCTGCTGGGAGCATGATGCCTTGACTGACATCGTCGAGGCTCTTGGCGACTCGAACCCTCCTGACTACCCGGGCAGCCACTTCGACATCATCTGGACTGACCCTTCGCCATACAACACCATCACCTCGCAGACCTCTGAGCACTGCCCTGGTCTCGACAGCTAGATGGTTGACCATCGTGCATCACGAATCGGAATGATCCCACGCAGGATGCAGATGACCACAATGTACATAGAACGATGAATGAAAGTAAAACATGAACTTGGACTTCGTGATACACTCGTGCGATTCCTTCAGCATTTTGAGTCGCGAGATATCACTGTCCTTTCCGACCAGCAATGACCCACCAATTGTCCTTCTCGTAACCGACATCAAGTACCTCGCCACCAGCCGTGATGATGTCGGCCTTCAACTCGCCTTCACGGTAGAGATGATAGTACCGATGGAACGTCCGGTCCTCTGTCGGAGCAGGTGCACCAGCTTCGTCTTTCGCTTTCTTCGACCCGCGCATGACCCATGGAACCATCACGTCCTGATCATCCTTTTCACCCCAGCCGCGACGGCTGCCTTCTTGCTCCAGAGCCCACACATATATCAAAGCTTGTCCATCCGATCGCAACATCTCCAGTACCGCCCTCACGGCCACAATACGACGCTCTGGAGTCGACAAATGATGGATCACCGCGATCGAGATGGCGAAGTCGAATGAGTGCAGAGCGTGCGGTAGATCTAGGATGTCCGCTACGCAGGACACTGTGGGGCTCATGCTTTTGCGCGATAGAAATGAGATTGCTCGATCTACCGTCGCTTTCATCTCAGTACCGTCCGCTAGATGGAGGGAACGTGTCATGCAGGGCATACCGGTCAGAGCCTACAATGAAGACATTGGGATTTACGGCAAGGTATTTACCATTTCCGCATCCGATATCGACACCGATCGCTCCATCTGCGCGTTCTTGGAGGAACTTCTCTACTATCGGCCAAGGCTAACGGGGAAGATGACATTTCTCAGCGTATCGTCGTGTGCGACTACGCAGGGTAGCTCCTCACCTTATATCGGGTGGAGGAGAAGTGTGAGGCTATCTGCTCATACACGGTATGCACGTGCTCCTCTTCATACTGATCGCCACGCCCGGCAATATCCATCGAACCCTGGCGCGGAGGATGCAGGCTGGCGCGATGCAAGGACTCACATTCGGTGTTCTTTCGCGGATTCTGCTGAGTAGTCGCAAGTGTTCGGCGCTAAAGAGACTCCCGATGCCTCGCCGCAGGAGACCCTGAACTGGATGTGGGAGATAAGCTAAGCAGACCGATAGAGTATTCCGAGGCGCGAGCAGTCATCTCCAATGCTCAGCGCAAGTAACAATGCCGTCGAGATATGCATTGCGCGCTGGCGCGCTCTGGGCCAGCTCGTCGCGAGTGCTCTCGGGCGCTGTTCACACGCGACGGGCACTCGCGACGATTGCGCCTGATAAGAGGTACGTTGGTGGCAGATATCCATCACTGGCGCCGGACTGACAGTGTGAAGGTCGCCGATCGATGTCATTGTCATTGGCGGCGGCCATGCCGGTTGCGAAGCATCTGCCGCGGCTGCTCGCACCGGCGCACGAACGATGCTGGTCACGCCGTCTGTAGAGAACCTGGGCGTGTGCAGCTGCAACCCATCGATCGGCGGTATCGGCAAAGGCACCATGATCCGCGAGGTCGACGCACTGGACGGGCTGGCGGGCAGAATCACAGATCTGTCGGGGATTCAGTTTCGGGTACTGAATCGCAAGAAAGGACCGGCGGTCTGGGGTCCGAGAGCGCAGATCGACCGCGCATTGTACAAGAAACACATGCGCGAAGAGATCATGGGATATGAAAGCTTGGTTGTCAAGGAGGGCAAGGTGGCGGACATTGTAGTCGATCAATCACCAGAGGCGGCGGCCGAAGGACGGCATGGCAGGATCAAGGGCGTCAGGCTAGAATCGGGGGAGATTGTCCAGGCCAACAACGTTGTGATTACCACCGGGACATTCCTTGGTGGCGAGATACACATCGGTCTTGAAGCATATCCTTCTGGCCGCATGGGTGAAGCGGCAACCTTCGGCCTCTCCAAGTCTCTGCGCGAGGCGGGATTCACACTTGGCAGACTAAAGACTGGCACACCGCCCAGACTGGATAGACGAAGTATCGATTACACGCAGTTGACGCCACACGGCGGTGACGAGCCTCCCATGCCATTCTCCTACCTGAGCGACAAAGTTGCGGTAGAGAAGCAACTTCTTTGCCACAGCACCCACACCAATCCTGTAGCGCACGAGATCATACGGCAGAATCTCCACAAGAGTATTCACATTCGCGAAGAAGTCAAGGGTCCGAGATACTGTCCTTCGTTGGAAAGCAAGGTTATTCGGTTCACCACGAAAGAACAGCACTTGATCTGGCTGGAGCCTGAGGGATTCGACGACGACGTGGTGTATCCAAACGGCATCAGCATGACCGTTCCAGCAGACGTGCAAGAAGCATTCCTGCGCAAGATTGTTGGTCTGGAAAACGTCACAATGTTGCAACCTGGATACGGCGTGGAGTACGATTACGTGGATCCTCGCAATTTAAGAAGTACTCTCGAGACGAAGAAGATCGGTGGATTATTCCTAGCCGGACAGATCAATGGTACAACTGGCTATGAGGAAGCAGCAGCACAAGGAGTGGTTGCGGGCATCAATGCTGGCAATGCCGCTGTCGGCAGACAACCATTCGTCATCTCGCGGGCCGACGGCTATATCGGCATCATGATCGATGATCTTATCACCAAGGGTGTCAGTGAGCCATACAGGATGTTCACGAGCCGGAGCGAGTTCCGGATGTCTGCGCGTGCAGACAACGCGGACCTTCGCTTGACAGCAGAAGGCCGAAAAGCCGGCGTGATCTCTGATCGCCGATGGGCCGCGTTCAGTGACGAGAAAGCGCAGATGGAAGAACTTCGTGCACTCCTTGAAGCGCGCAAACTCAGCTCCCAAGAATGGATCGCCGAAGGTTTCAATGTGCGGAGCGACAGCCTGAAGCGCACCGCTTTCGGCATATTACGGCACAGCGACATTTCTCTGCAGCACCTCGAAGGTCTGGTGCCGGAGATCACACGCTTTCCGAAGCGCATTCGCGATCGCATCGACATCGAGGGTGCGTATGAACCGTATGTTGCCATGCAAACAGCGACCGCTGCGGCCTTTGCTCGTGACGAGCGCCTGACGTTGCCCCCGGATCTGGACTACCAGGCTGTGCATGGCTTGAGTTGGGAAGAGAAGAAAGTTCTGGGAGAGACCAGACCTGAGTCAATTGGACAGGCCCGTCGGGTTGAAGGTGTGACACCCGCTGGCGCGCTGACTCTACTGGGATATGTGCGGCATGCCGGTCGACGGGAGAAGAAAGCCCGCACAGTCGTAAAGCATACGATCGAAACCATGGTGCCAGGACAAGAGGCCCAGGCTCTCGCATGAGGTGGAGATCGCTGGTCTTCTCAATCATTTGGTCACGTTAGCGACGGCGTTGGTAAGGCTGATCCGGGGAAGATGTTAGTACCTGGGGAATTGGAGACTTGGAATCTATTAATTGTCCGAAGAGTACCTCCAACGCGGTACTCCTGACACAAAACTAGTGTTGTATCAATATGTACGAATAGCAAGAATAAGCGTTCGGCCGCTCAGCGCCGGCGTCGTTTGGTGTTTCAGACCCTACTTTGAATATAACGGCCGCTTAAGCGACCCATTATCACGCAATCCAGGGCGCGTCATCCAGCCGTTCATCCTCCTCAGGCCGTGCGACGGTCAAGCTCGACCAGATTTCACAGTATGGAGGACTTTACCGTCTTGGTCGTCTCGACCGTCTATTCTTGCAAGATCACACTTGTGTCAGGCGGGGCCTTGTACAGGGGAGACTTCCTCAGATCTTGCAGATTCCCGAGATGAGGAAACTGATCTTTGCGGGCAACGCGACCCGATGCTTCTAGCACGTTCGCACGCAGGTCTGTTCATACTTAGCCTAAGTGCTTCTAAAGTTATTGATCACTCCTAAGGTTCCCGCGCGACATCATTTCCCGTGACTGTGGCATCTAGGGTATCGTGCTAGAGCACAATCGGTACAGCCCCAGTAATCAAATTACCGTCAAGACTTATAATTACCTAGGTACCTTTAGTGACACACCGCCATTCAGAACCGATCTGGAGTCCTGTCGTCTTACGACAATCACTGACAAAGCATGGCTGCGGCACTTGGGCGGAGGTGACCGTACCAAGTCCGAAAATGCTGATTTTATGTAATGCTAAATGCCACAGATGTTCCATGATGTACAGAGAGCCAAAGGTGTGGACTCAAGGCTCGGGTCTAAACACACGCCTTGCCATAGCGTAGAATCAGGGCATCACTACTTATGGCGAATGGCGTCAGAACAAATCATTGATGGGTTCCGGCTCGCTTTTGTCACCACTGTAATTTGCGCCAGGGAAAGACGTTTCGCTCCTTTACTGCAGCTCTGCGATGATCGGGAATGTTCCATGGCTGTGGCTTGTCGAAGGCATCGGCCTTTTCTCAGCAATCGTAGGATCGACCCCATGCATGCTGGCGGGGAAGTCGCAAATGTCTTGACAACACAGTCCATCGTGTGGGCATCGATGTCCAAGGTAGCAGGTGAGATCGGTGCAGTCCGCTTGTCTGCATGGTATTGTCCGCGCCATCCACCGGAGTGTTTCCAGGGCGCGAGGTGTCAAATGCTCGCCGTGATCGTCCGCGCAATCAAAGGTGACGCAGCCAGTGTCTCGGAGATAATGCTCGAAGCAGAGTTGCTGTGGCCGATCGCGGAAATCATTTCGAACTTTAGGGTCATATGGCAGCTTCTCATCAATGCGTTGACCACGCTTGTTGTAGCAAATGAACTGTGGGCTTGGGGTCGATGGAGGGAGATGAGTAGACGTCACCGCTATAGATGTCACAGCCGAAGGAGAGTACGTCGTCTGCGGTAGGTGGGCTGGCGAAGGCGGACCCGGTGAAGATGGGAGTTCGGAGAGTGATTGCTGGCGACACGATGATGGTGGACGAGTTGATGGCGGAGCAGGACTCGGAGACTGTGGTCGAGACACCGCTTGAGGCGGGATGTAAGTAAAAGATGGCATCTTGAGTAGTTGTTTCGAGCTCCGAGTCACGAAGTTCCTCCCTAGCGGCAATGACGACAAGGAGGGCATCGGAGGGAGGCCGGTGACGGCGGCCCTCCGTGAGGGATTGCTGCTGACACTGTTCGACTTCGGGGAATCAGGTGGCGTCAGTCGTGGATTCATATCGGCTGTGATGGCTTTCTCCGTGGCACGATTGTGGAACAAAGAGGGTGATCGGATCGTCGTGAGCTTCCATGCCAGCGTCGCCATTTCCTTTGGGAACGATATGCGGTCAAGCATGATGAGTCTTTCGATATCTTCATTCGTAGTTGTGTATTTGCGCAGGAATTCGCCGTAGCTACGATCTCTGGTCCCTCCGCCGAGGACGATGTACTTGCATAGTCGGCTGTTCCAGCAAAGCTCGAAATTGTCTAGGAATATGGTTAGCGACCATGCAGTACTGAGTCTCAGTGATCTCAACGGCTCATTACTCTTGATTTTCTGATCCGCAGATTGACGCGGCCCTTGCACGTCCATCGACTGAAAGAAGGCTTGATCTCTGTTGAATGCTCGGATAAAAGCTTGAAATGTTGCTTGGTCTTGCACTATACCAGAGGTCCGATAGAGTCTGCCCAGCTTGGACACGGACCCAAAGATATGCGGAATGATGCGCCAGTTCGCCCGGAAAGGACCATCTTCTTTCGTCAGATGCTGTCCGATGAGTGCGGCGAGCTGGCTAGATGCCTGACGACCGCCTTCTGCACCACGCCGAACGTAGCTATCATTGAACTGCAATTCATGTCAGCACCGAACAAGGTAGCAAATGATTATCAGATGCTTACTAGTGTCATCTCTCCATCAATGAGAATCTGCGTCATTGTTAATTCTGATTATCGTGAGAGTGTCAGCACATACGCACTACAACGAATGGGTCTCCTGTCTGGTAAGATTTTGTCAGCATCTGATCGACTGTCGCAAAGCTGTCCGCAACTTACGAAAACGTTTCGTATCGCTTGCTGTCTCCTCTCCATCTCGTCGAGTTTGTCGCGGAGATTTGCGCATTCTTGACTGACGTTCTCCTGCTGACTCTCTGCAATAGCAGATTTGGTAGCCTGGCTCGTTACCAATTTGAAAAGGTCCTGATCGGACGTGACATGATCAGTATGGGAAGAATCAGGACTCAGAGTGGCCCGATGAATACTAACACCGACGATGGCGTCGCGTCTCTCCAACAAAGCAGATGTCTCCTGCCACTGTCCGACGAGTCTTTGGATCTCGTCATGTCTCTCGCCTCTCGATATTGGCAGTGCATCCAGATTCGGGAAGGTATCTGAGACCGCAACCTTGTTTGTGACTGCTGAACTCATGGTGGCACTGATCCTGATCGATGATGGTAACGAACACGAAGGTATTGTGTAATGGGAATTCGTGGCGCTTCATGGTATAAGAGTTCCCATTCTCCCGTCGTAGTGGCGTCTTTCTGGTCACCGGAAGTGGAGAGCGTAACGGTGGACCGCTTCATACCACGCAATTCCTGCATGGGTTAAAGCGAACAGGCTGGGGTTGGGTGCAAGCGGAAGGCCGCGTTGACCATCCGAGCCACCAACGGCCTCGGTTGCCAGCGTTCCATATTATTTTCTCCATAGTAATCCGTTCGCGACAAATGATCACGCCTTCAATCCTTGTCGGAAGGCGTTGTCGTCGCTTGCGAGGCTGGTCATGAGAGACCTCAGCGAATCCGGCTGTGGTCCGGTATTTGCGCAAGCCGTTCCTGGCTCCGCAACAAGGATGAGATAATAAAAGAGACAGGCTGACAAACTATCAAACAATGCCCGTCCCATATTCTTGTCGGGTAGTCGCTCAGTGCGCATGCACAAACCCTCACCGAGTTCGGCGGTCAGGACTAGGCTGCTGCAGACATGTGTCAGACGGATATTTAGAAAGACCTGTTCCGGTTGGCAAGTCTCCTCTGCGCACTCGGACTGCTGACATTGCTTTCCAGTCCATCTTCACTAGTATCATCTGTAATCACTCAGCTCTCGTACGATTCGAGCTATCGACTTGCGAAAGACGATAGAATGCTCGCAGATATGCGCTCTTGGAATGCCGTTCGACATCGCCCTCCACCGTTTGTGCTTGCTTCGCTGACCATATACTTATGCGCCTCAAGGAAGCGTATCCTAGATGCCGTTGGTGAGCTGAGTTAGGATGCTTTGCCGTGGTTGATGCGAAATGCTTGATATGTGTGTTCATTGGCATCTTTGACCTCTTGTTGTTCGAGGTTCAAGATCTAATCAATGTCCAGCAAACCGCAAAGGCTGCAAATCCCACCATGGCTGTGGTTTGAGATGATGTACTCATCATGGCATGGGCCTCCCAGCTGCAATTCAAGCATGACCGCTCTCGCAGATGTTATCCGTCTCACATCCACTAGCAGTTTGTACCGAACAGAAGATCGACAGCGTCCGATCCTGCATAGCGGCAAGCTCGACAAAGCCAGACTAACATTGGACAGCGGCAGTCACCTCATCTGCATCTTGTGGTCAGGGGACAATCTCCTGTCGACTCTCCTGCCGCCAAATGGGTATCCGAGATTCACGATGCGATGACATGATCCAAGAGTCATATGGGAGCAGTGACGGCATCTTGACAAATCTCAAGGCCTCGTAAGATACCACAATCCATGCCTTGTCTAGCCTGACTTCATGTCCGATCTGTGGCAAGCTGCATGTAAAACCGACCCCCGTATTGCTCACAACATCTGGAACGATATGCAGATGGGATTTGGACGGTTGTCGAAGAAGTAAGGCTTCGCCTCTCGGCGCACCAAGTCAAAGGTAGTGGATGGACATATGAGTATGCTCGGAAAACCGAATAGTGTGCCAGTGAAGCGCATAGAAGGCGTGAGACAGTCACAACAGAGATGATGGCAAGCATTCCTTACACTGCGCGAGATCTTCTCGAATGAATGCATGCATGTCTCCCATGCGCCTAGATGTGGCTGCGCGGCGTCTCTCGGATGAACGAGCTGAGATCTGCAAGGCCACTAGATGCCCTTTGTTCTGCATGTGGTCACGAGCGCATGCGACGTGATGATCACAATGGAGATGTGCGTCACCTACCATTCATGGACCTCCAATGCGGATGGCACTGATGGAGTCCATGTATGCAATGTCTCATTCCGAAACCTCATGGCAGAACATACCCACCTGTGCACGAGTACATCAGTGCAGACCTACTGATTGCGCAAAAATGCTTCATACGGGGCTTCTCCAAGCACTCGCCGTTCCATGGATGTTCCGGCGTGCGGTGCGATCCTCGTGAGATTGGCAAATTATCGCTGTTGGATTGGACATTGCGACTCCGGAAGCTATCTCCCAATATGCTGAGCTTTTCGCAGCATTGTGCCAACGGCCATGTCCAGGTCATGGATACATGATCAACCGAGTTGCTAATATTCCAAAGGACATTCGCGCAGATAATCCTGCGTGCGAGAAGATGTAGCGCTCGACCGGGCTCGAGAGAGACAAAATGCAGGGGATCTCGACCAGGACCCTCGGATTCTGCAACATCTCGTGAATGTCGGCAATACAGGGTAAGCAGAATTCAGGGACACAACAGGGTCAGATTCAAAGGCACTGCCCTGGTTCGTGCTTGACCCGGAAGTGCCAGATGCTACTGCGGCTCGCATAGACAGGTCCCAAGTGTGCAGGGCTCTGCGATTCGAAGCGGCGAAGTCTTGAGAGAAGCCCGACAAGTGTGGCAGCGAAAACTGTTATGCTGTTTCACCATCGTGTGAGCCACGGGTAGAAGGCACAGCATTGAGGTGTTGCGGCGTTGCCGCTCAGTCAGAGTGCCGCCGTTTGGGAGGCTGAGCCAGCTACTGGTCCAGAAGCGCAGGGGCTGTTGAGCTGTGCCGCGAGAGCCATTGTCGCTCGGTACTAGGGTGGAGAGCAAGAGCGAACGCGATCGTCGATGGACTTCATCGGCGATGAGCAGACGACTGAAGAAGGGTCGTTGACCCTTCTTAAGGTATCAGGCGGAAGACGCCTGCGAGGGTGATCTCGCGGAACCAGAGTGCAAACTCCTGCAGTAGTTCGCCTGTCATCCCGGGATGCCAGGGAGACTTTCCTAGGCCCCACCTGTCAACTGTTCAGCGCCAAAGTCCAATGTCCATTAGTCGACCAGCTGCTCGGGTAAGTCTGTAGAGATGCAGATATTATGCGCCGAGCATATGCGACGGAAAAGCTCGGCGGCTTTCCAGACAGAAGCATCGTTCTGCTGACCAGTATTGGCCCAAGCGCCCCACTCTCGCGTGGCACTGGGATGATCATATGTCAGGAGTGCATACTACACAAGATCAGCGCGCTCCGGTGGCTCTGTCTCCTCAGATGCTGGGAGTACCAGCCTGTCTCTGCGAGATGAAGGACACTGGATGCACAACGTGCGTGATTTGCCGAGCTGTTGACTTGGCTTAACATGTCACGAGTGGGGATTTCACATTGCAAAGGAGCCTGAGGGCCCATGGCACAATGCCAGTCAATGGTCTATTATCACGCCGAACATTAGTAACCCGTGAGCAGATCTGGTGGATGAAGACGCAGAGACCGGCATCACCCGCTCACTGGTCAAGACGGAATTAGAAGTCGTGCCGCCTGACCAGATGCGAATCTGTTGTCCCAGCGCTGCAAGCAAGAGGCAAGGGCTCGTCCCACAACCGTTCGATATTTTGGGCATGGAAGCGCGCAAAGCCTGCACGACAATCGTGTGTGACAACATTGATCACAGGAGCGGCATCTCTAACAAGTCTTGCTGTGACAGGCACTAATTGATCTACTCGATGCCCGCCCTGTCGAGTATGCCGTCCAGTGCCTGCAAGCTCAGGTGAAGACATGCACGTGCTTGCAAGGATTATGAGGGTTCCGCCATGTCGCGCAAAAAGTGCTTGACAGACTGTCAGTCGTAGTGATCGGCATTGTTCGCCATTGATGACTGGATCCGGGCTGGTCAGGCTCGTCAGTGACAGGATCGTGCATTGAGTTCGTCAAATGTGAAGCTTTGTCAACGGCGGCGTGCAACGGCCGACCCTGACGTCGTCCGGGAGCTGCGGCATGATCAGCGTCAATGCTGCTGTGCCGGACGCAGCTCCACGGCAAGGGTCGCTGATACGCGGCGGGCTTTCTGTATTGACTGATCTCGGCAATCACCAAGGTACCGCTTGATTGTATCCACTGACGCAAGGGCATCCAAGATCTGACAGAATTGCCCTAATTACTGTCTGTGGTATGCCATAGGCGTGGGCGATCAATGTCGGCATAATCGTACTTGGTCGGACAGAGCAGTTATTCTTACTATAGAAGACGAGGCTTGTTCATCGAGTGCAGCGGAAACAATCATGTCCAGACGTTCGTGCTCACAGCGTGAACCATCCACCTTCTACCAAGGCCTGGTAGGTGGTGGCAGCAGGTACAACGCGTTCAGCATGTCAGCAATGCACGCACATGCATGTATCTAGCAGGCAGTTCTGCACGTCCGGCGAACACTTGAACGGTGCTCACCCGTTGTCAACCTCTCTTTTGCGCAACGCTGCTATGAGGCGCACCGCAGAACGGGAGGCTGTGCCATCGGCTTCCAGCAGGAGGATGGCGGAGGCTCGTGTCGTTCCAGTAGCCGCGATAGGCATAGCAGGATCTTTTGGCACACTGCCGAACATGGCTGAGTGATTGGGTAGTTCATGCAGACCCGCGGTCAATGCTGGGCTTCATTCCGCGGAAGGCGTGAGTACGATCGCCTCCAAACGCGAAGCTGATGAACGTGGACGAGCGAAGCGGCACCATAGAACGCAAGAGCCAGCGCTAGAGTACACTCGACGCCGCGAATAGCGCTGTGCAGCCATGCCGGGCGTTGTACCTTGCTCGAGGCCAGTGATGGCTTGAGGCATGCTGGTGTACCGCCAGCACCCGTTGAGCGTCCTCACGAGAATGCATGCACACGTCGTCGACGACGCTGCCGGCGCACGTCACACGCTGCTGTGCGGATAGCAGGGAGACGATACGAATGCGTATGGCGGGTCCTGGTCCAAAAACAGACACAGATTCCGCCGCCTGTGACAGGAGCGAGCGCTCGGACCGGCTCACGTTAGGCCAGCAACGGGCGGAGAATTAGCCCAGCGCCACGGCGGAACGCTGGCTCAGCTTGCTCGTCGCTGGCCACGGCATAGGGCGTCGCAACGGGGCAGGAGCAGACGACGGCGGGCCCGCGTGAGGAGGACATCGTGGTGACAGGCGGAACCGGACAGGCCGGCGGTCGTGACAGGCGCAAGAGGAGCCCTGGGAGCGCAGGCGTTGGCGATGCTGGACAGTTGGGGGACCTGAGTTGCGAGCAACGGCTCAATTCCCTGCCGGAACTAGGCTTGCGTGATACGCCGCCTCCCCACACCCGCCCAGCTGCAGCAGCTGACGGCCGGGTGCAGGCAGGCAGGTGGGCCAGCGTCGTCGTCGTCGTCGTTTGTGCGCGCCCCCTCGCGGCCCCTTCGTTGCATGCAGGCACGATCATTGTCCTTCGAGGCGCTTCTAATTATTAAAAGCCGCTGCCTCTCCCGCTTCCAACTTCTTGCCCATCTTCGCAAGCTGGCATCAACCCTCCACTCCACTAGAAGCCCCGTCCCCGCTCACGCGTCCACCCGCCCGCGCTCGCTGCCAACCTTAAAGTACCATGGACTACCTCGCCGCCCACAGCGCTGCTCAGCTCCACGCCTCCTTCTACGACTTCTCCTCATCACACATTTCCGACAACATGTCATCGCCCGACCACAGCGCCGCTCACTTCCTGCGCATGGAGGATCTCCAGACCCCGTCGGCAAGCCCGCCGCCGTCACAACACCTGCTCGCGCACTGCACATCATCACAACAGATGCACTCATCACCCGCGCCCGTCATCGTGCACTCAAAGGCGGCCAAGAAGCGGAAGTCATGGGGCCAGGAGCTTCCGCAACCCAAGACCAACCTGCCGCCCCGCAAGCGAGCCAAGACCGATGACGAGAAGGAGCAGCGCCGCATCGAACGCATCAAGCGCAACCGCGCCGCCGCACACAACTCACGAGAGCGCAAGCGACAAGAGGCAGAGGGCCTCGCCGTTGCTCTCGCACACGCCAACGCCGAGCTCGAAGCCTACCGACGGCTGCACGGCCCGCTTCCGGCGGACATTGTCCTCCCAGAAGTCACCGTCGTCACCGAGAGCGCAGATACGCCAGTGCCATCGCTTTCAGATTCAAGAAGCTCCGTCGACGAGACCGGCACCGCCCCGTCATCACCCACCGACAGTCTCTGGCACCACACCATCATCAAGCAAGAACCCGTCGACTCGCTCTCCACCATCAACCTCCCGCCGTCCTTCGACAGCCTGGATGCCAAGCCGTCGCTGCTCTCATTGAATCCGACACAACATTCTGCAGCAATGTTGTGCGACCTGCCGTGTCGATTCAATGCGAGCAGCCGCAGCACCAGGCCTTCCGAATGGGCGGCCAACAGGTGGTGGGCCACACTTTTTCTCTCCCTGCACACGCTCAGCATGCGGAGCTGCTATCAGACGCTCCTGCTGGCGCTCTGGACTACAATGCCTTCGCGCATGGCGCGTTCGATGCCAGCTTCTCCTCGCAGCTCTTCTCCTTCGACGATTACATCCACGACTCCGCGACTGTTGCAGTCGACGCTCAGGCATTTGGCGCTGTATGAAACGGCGACGGGCCCGATGCGCACTGCAACAAGGCGCTCTCCAGCGCTGTCGGCAGAGTCAAGCGATGCTATCGTTCGGGGGAGCACGGGTTGTGCAGGTTTGGAGCAGGCACGGACATGCTCCGCTGCGATCACGGCACTGACGGTCACAGAGTTGGACAACGCAAAGGGACACGATTTTGTCAATTCAAATAAGCGGGACGGCGATGGCGTTGGGCACAGGCGGGATTTTGCTTAAAAGGGGGCTCCTTGAGCATGGCGTCTCGGCCCTTTTTGGGAGGATAATGCTTGTGTTGTATCTATGGAAAAGTCACGAGATATTCTATTCTCAATCATGGTGTCCGCAAGGACTTTCGAGCCATTCTTTCACGCAAATCTTTCCCTTCCATCGTGCAATTCTGACTCAATTTCGTTTGCGCCTGCTGAGATGCTGTAGGCAACCCGAATTTCGGATGCGTGTGTGCGTCACGTGAGCCGTGGCCTCTTTCTCGCTGCCCAGGTGCCCAGGTGTGCTGCATCAGGCCCCTGCAATTCGCTCGGCTAGTGCGCATGACGTTCGTACGGACGCGGGACGCTGGACGATGGCTGGTGAACGATGGACGACTCCAAAATAGCCCCCGACGCACGGCGCGGAACTCTACGTGCCACAGGATGCCGTGCGTTCCCACACGTTGACCTTGAAGGTTTGCGAAGGACTGCTGCTGACGGCGCTGAGCACATCATCGGCGCTGCCAGCAGCAGCCTGTCATCGTGCCAAAGGACAGCAGCAGGTGCGTCATGCTGATCTCCTGCAGACCTTGTGCCTTCGCGTAGCCGGTGGCTTTGGAGGTGTCTCCACTTCATCCACGGCCATCCCTCGCCTTCTACAGCAATCGGCCGGGAAGAGGAGGCCGCTTATCGTATGAGAATCCTTCCTGATCGCGGATAAAGCAACGGATTGCAGTCATGAGTTGCCAAGGACGGCTACACGGCGTACATACACAGGCTTACTCGAAAGTCGGGCGGACAGAAGCGGGATACGAGAATGATGTGTAAAGAGTACTGTAAGTCATTTGCATCCATCGCGGACTCGGATCTCTTTCCGTTTACGACCATCATTATTCAGCGCCTTCTTGTGTTCCAAGGTTGGTCTCATTCAATATATCGCTGCCTTGTACGGGTAGGTCGCAGCACCAAAGAGCCTAGGCAGCACTGCTTCTGCCAATTGGGTTCGTGCGCACATAAGCTGGCATGAATGGTGATACAGACATCGAAAGGTTGACCGCGCCAGCGACGCGTGCGGTCATGTATGGAACCACAACATGGGCGCCCGCCAGTGGTTCGCGATGTAGTGAGAGCAATATCTTCGACATGTCTTTCGCTCGATGTTTTGTCAACGATAGGACCGCACGAGGATCTGGGATGACACTCATTCCTTGTGAGCTCAATCATATCGTCAGGAGCAGCAGACAGGAAGAAGGACATGCGCTTGATACTGGGTTGTTGATGTCTCTGGCCCCATTGCGCTTCCGATCGTTGCGACGCAACATTAGCTCAGGAAGAATAACGCGAGACAGCATATAGTGCCGAACATGCTTGTGCGCCAAAGGAATCTGTGTGCGAGTACTTCGATCCTGCCTAGAATTGATTGAATTCACTCGAGACACATCGAATCGCACTCATCGCGGCTTGGAGCCTTCCGGAGTTATCACTGTTCCTCCGTTCAAATCATCTCTGTTGCCCCTCTCTTGCCCTGCGATCACCATCATTCGAACAAATAGGATGATGATGACAATGATCGTATCTCAGAACATCTACTCGCAGAGCCACAGTCATGAGACAGAAGATGATACCTTCCGATTGTATAGATGGAGTACGTCGTGATTGGAGGTCTACATCAACACAAGACGTGGTACTCGTTGACAATCTCCATTCTCTGCGCATCCGTCTCATGACCGTTGCCTGTCCATTCGCCGCATGTTTCATTCGACTGCATGTCTTGGCGTTCTGTGATAGTGAGGCATAAGGCAGTGCTGCAAAGATCAGGGTCCAACGGCCAATGGCTGCGGGTGGCTCAGTTGCCCCTCGACCCCGCGAACACCATCAATGCTTCTGTGGTCGCACGAATGTTGCGTAGCCGTCATCGGAGTCCTCGAAATCTCTGAGGCTAAACACAAAACTTGAGTCTTTGTTGTGAGCTTCGCTTCTGACTGCAATTTTTCATTTTTGCATCCCTACATCAAAACACAATATGGCACCCAAGTACGATTCGAACCAATCCGATGTCCTTGTGACTCACTAACTAAGTTCCTGCAGCAAAGTATTGCTCTTGGGAGCCGGTTTCGTTACGCGACCCACCGCGGTGGAGCTCGACAAGGCGGGTGTCCAGGTCACTGTCGGTTAGTCAAAGCGTGGGCTATGTGGAAAATAATCGGTCGCTTGTCTGACCTTCATACACAGCCTGCCGAACTCTGGAGAGTGCCAAAAAGCTCGCCGAGGGTCTGCAACATGCCACAGCCATCTCACTCAACGTCAACGATGCGGCCGCGCTCGAGGCTGAGGTTGGCAAGAACGACCTCGTCATCTCCCTGATTCCCTATACCTTCCACGCACAAGTCATCCAGGCCGGCATCAACCAGAAAAAGCATGTCGTGACCACGTCATACGTCTCGCCGGCGATGATGGCCCTCGACGAGGCCGCCATGAAGGCCGGCATCACCGTCTTCAACGAGATTGGTCTGGACCCAGGTATCGACCACCTGTACGCCGTCAAGACCATCAGCGAGGTTCACGAGCAGGCGGAAAGGTCACAGGGTTCCTTTCATACTGTGGAGGTCTGCCAGCGCCAGAAGACTCGGACAACCCGCTTGGATACAAGTTCTCGTGGTCGCCGAAGGGTGTGCTCCTCGCTGCGGGTAACACTGCGCGCTTCTACCGCGACGGCAAGGATGAGACCGTCACTGGTGCGCAGCTCATGTCGACCGCCAAGCCCTACCACATCTACCCAGGCTACGCCTTCGACGCATACCCCAACCGTGACTCGACACCGTACCGGGAGCGATACAACATCCCAGAAGCCGAGACTGTCATCCGTGGAACCCTCCGGTACCGAGGCAACCCAGCATTCGTGCAGGTCCTCAACGAGCTGGGCTTCCTGAGCCAGGACAGCCGCGACTTCCTCCAGAAGCCGATCCCGTGGAACGAGGCCTTCGCTCAAATCATCGGTGCGAAGTCGTCCAGCGAGGCTGACCTCGAGGCCGCAGTCAGCGCCAAGGCCAAGTTCACTTCTGCGGAGGACAAGGAGAGAATCCTGACTGGTCTCCGATGGGTCGGACTCTTCAGCACCGACCCGTTTACGCCCGCCGGCACGCCCATCGACGTCGTCTGCGCGAGCCTCGAGGCTAAGATGCAGTACGCTCCCGGCGAGCGCGACTTCGTCATGCTGCAGCACAAGTTCTTCATCGAGTGGGCGGACGGCCGCAAAGAGGTGCGGACCTCTTCGCTGGCGGAATACGGTGCACCAGAGGGCAGTGGAGGCTACAGCGCCATGGCCAAGCTTGTCGGTGTGCCCTGTGCCGTCGCTGTGGCTCATGGTCCTGAGCGGCGAGATCTCCGCTCGCGGTGTCCTCGCGCCTATCACTCCCGAGCTCAGCGAGCCTTTGCGCATCAAGCTTCAGAAGGAGTACGGCATCGAGTGCAAGGAGAAGACCCTGGCATAGATGTATAGTCGAGCGTCTAGAAGCGAAGCATAATGTCCCGTCCAATCCTCACAGAAATTGTCATATGTAAAAGTGAAGCAGCTTCACACGATGAGTATGCATCATGAGAACAAGGTGTTTTGTGGTTCAAATTACCCAACATGGCGGTCTCATCAAATCAACCTTGCAAGTTGCGTCCGATACGCATTTCTCTACTTTCTTTTAGCTTTCCTTCGTTACATTCGTGTTCAGTCATGTGCATGATACCGAGTTATGCCTGGCGAGAGACCCAATATCGAGATTATAGCTGTTCCTCAGCCCGGTCTGTAAGTTCGCCATCATCTTCGTCCTCAATGATGTCCTGACTGGAAAACATCATGCTCTTCTCGGCTTCGGCGCCATGCATGAAGTCCGAAGCTCGACGCGCTCGAACTCGCGCTCGGGCTGCCCGGACTCGCTTGCCTTTGGCGGAGTGGAAGATGGTCCAGAGTCTCGACAGCCGCGCCCGAGATCTCGCCCGTCCACCACTTCCCGCCGTTGCTCGCCTTCTCACGCCCGACCTCTCGCTCGGCATGGGAGTGCTCTGCCCCGATGCCGAGCGTCCGGCGGTGCCACTCGCCAAGAAACATGCCTTCCGGATCGACTTCGTTACGGACCTTGATCCATCTCGTTAGACCCTCACCAAGCATGGACTGAATCTGCTCGCTGGAGGTTGTACTGGAAGTTCTTGGCATAGTGCGGCTTTCCGCCGAGCTCGCGCATCAGCCATTCGAACGCTTCATAGTATCGCGCTGTGCACGGTGGGTCGCTGTGATGTGGCCGATAGAGGGTGGCGTTCAGATACAGTGTCGGTTCGCCACGGGCGGGTGTTGTCAAGGAACGGCCTTGGGCTGGTCGACTTCGATGTATCCGAGACGCGTACTTCGATTGGACAGTGGACGTACAGTCCTCGAGACGAGAAAGGGATATCGCCGCCTCCAGGCTCGCCGTTCATCCAGGCTGATAATCGAGTGATGGCCTCGGGTCCCTTGCTCAGAGGGAGCGCCCACTCATTCACGAACTGGGAGTAGAGGCAGTTCATCAGCAGTCCTGTGCGCAGCTCCTCAACTCCAGTGGTGCTCTGGCCGACGGAGAACCCATACTCCAGACCGAAGACGAACCATTCGACAAAGGGCAGGATCCGTGGGACAAAGTTTGACAGCCACAGCAGATTGTGGTAGGTATGGTATCCGAGGAAGCCGCCATACCAAGAAGGCTTGTTCCTTTGTATGGGTTCCGCAGTCTTCTCCGCCGACCATTTAATGGCACGTTTGGTATATGGCATCCACCAGACGCGCGTGTACTCTTTCTGGGTCCACAGGTTCGTCTCCCATCTGTTCAAGACATCGCTCAGCGGCAGCAGGATCTGCTGCCACCGTATACGGCAGGCGTCGATCATCTCGAATTCAATCTCTGCCAGATGCCCAAAGCGCCGAGCGAGATGAGCGCCGCTCGAAAGAGATCCTCGTTCTGGTCCTTGGAGCAGCGGATGGCTTGCCCGTTCGACAACACGATCCTGATCGAGCGGACCGAGTCGGACAGCAGTCCATGCTGCAGCGAGCTACCATGCGTCGCCGTGGCGATCGCGCCTGCGATCGACTGCTCGTCGATGCTTCCCAAATTTGGCATCGTCAGCCCATGTTTGTTCGCCTCCGCATTCAGATCCCGCATGCGGATTCCGGCCTGCACCGTGAGGGTCTTTTTCGCCTGGTCCACCTTGAGCACCTTGTTGTAATTATCCAGGTTGACCATCCATGACGACGTGCAGGTCAGGTCACTCGGCGAGTGGCCGCTGCCTACTACGACTAGACGTTTCCGACTGCGCCGGGCCAGGTTGACCAGGTGCTGGACCTCTTCGAGGGTATGTGGCTGAATGTAGAGCTCTGGCCGGCTTGAGGAACGTCTTGGCCCAAGTACTGTGGATATGTCTCTCCTTCGCCCGGAAGGGCACATCTGCGCCTGGAAGCACTGCTTCCTGCTTATACTGTGACATGGCGACGGGCGGTCAGACGATCGGTCGCGCAGGATGGTGCTGCAAGACGTCGTGGGTAGACTTTGGCGATCGGTCTGATCAGCGCATCGCGCCCGCGTCTGCGCCGGAGAAGAATATGCCAGGGTCAAGAGAGTGGATGTCTGCACAAAGCCGGGCGAGAGGCCCGAGACGGCGACGACGCGATCTCAGATCTGCAACGCCGAGCTGTCGCCGAGATCTGGCAGCGGTTCGCGAGCTTCTAGCTGCGGAAGATGTCGCGTTTGGTTTCGCGCTAATCTGCTTTCGCGATCGTCATCGATCGCGGGGACAGTAAGTGTGGGGCATCATCCATTTCATCATACGCTATCTGGTCCGAGTTGGTTTGTCTGCACAACGTGTGTTGCGGATCACAACCGTAGTCTTTGGCTAGAGCTGGCGACGCGGTTTACTAAGTAAGAACCTTTAGACAAGGTCGGTCCTCGTTAGATGTCACCTGCAGCTGAGTTACGAGTCTCGACTCTGAGAGCTTGATGAAGACATATTGTCACGGATTCAGGAACGATGGCTTTTCAGTATGGATTACTCTCATACCTGGCCGGTCAGGCGGTCAGCGCTGAAACGCGTCTGTCTATCTGTCTTACGACATACTGTTAACTCTCTACTCTATTCGCGGCGGGCGAGGATTCAGGCGTGTGCTCTGCAGCGACGTGAGGATCTCAACGTCTCACTAGTTCTGACCTTGCTACTCTGGTAATGACGCCCTGTCGCGTAATCGCCATAATGCGTGCCGATCTTAAAACAGCCTGCAGAGAACATGCTGCCGAGTTCTGAGGATCGCTCGCAAATATGCTGGTCACTCTCGTCTAAAAACGCGTCCGTACACATCCACTTCATGCCTCGTGAATTTCGTACATGCTTTTGGTCTCGAAAGGTGTCTTTCATCTCAGCGGCAAAATGCTCTCGCCGATGGGTCCGAGGATATCGTCAGGCATCGGACTCGCCGCCGGCGTAAGATACGGCTCTTGAGCAGCGATGGACGGCGCCAAATGCTCGTGCTTGCTCTGTGCCTCCTCGGCCTCCTTGCGCTTGTTGACATATCCCACTGGAGGGCTTGCCCATGTGAAGTCCAGGTACTCATCAAGGTGCTCTCGGATTCCGTCCGCAAGGATCTCGACTGCTCGTCGCCGATTGCAGCTCCACTCGTGATCACGCGCCCAGCGACCGGCAGCACGAGCGGTCTCCGCACCGCCCTCCTCGCGGCCATCGAGGATACTTCGCCAGACTTGCATGGTCTTGTCCAGCTCACTGGCACGACTCACACCCATGACGCTGACACCCAAGCGCGTGCCGCCCAACAGGGCATTCGCCTCAGGGCCCGACCAAGGCACGCCGGAAGCAGGATCACCTCGGCTGCCAACCTCGGCGCCTTTGGTCAGCCAAGCCTCTAGAGCATGTCGGATTGCGACAACTTCTAATCGCTCATCATGTCGGTCGCAGAAGTCGCTTGCGCGGGCCACAGCTGCTCGCAAGCCTGGCGAGCCGGATGCCAGTCGCCCATCTCTCCCACGGGAACACCGTCGCGTCGCAGTAGACCCATGCTCAACGGCGATGCATTGGGTACGACATCCACGCCGGGCGGCTTTGAAAGCTGGAACGCCCTCGGTCGCGAGCAACTCGTTCTGTAGGGTGAAGTTGGAGTAGGACATGACAGCGTCGAGCGGCTCGCCGGTCTCGCGTAGGATGCGCTCCGCCAACGAGGCCAAGACAGGGATCGGGTAGCCTGAGATACCGACGTAACGAATTGTGCCCTCTTCGTCGCGGATGCGACGCAGCTCGCGCACAGCAGCGACAACCTCCTCGCCAGAGACGAACTCAACATCATGGCAGTAGACAAGATCGAGGTATGGTGTGCGCAACCGCTCCAAGCTCCTCTGCACACTCTGTGCGACCCACTCTGGGGAGTAGTCGAACTCGTCTGCGACTATGCGGCCGCATTTGGTGATCAGAAAGAAGTCGTCGCGCGGAAAGTTGGCCCGGACAAGGTCAGTGTCGAGCGCAGCGCCTAGGATTTCTTCGCTGGGCCATAGTAGGGCGATGTGTCGAATGCGCGGATGCCATACTCGAGAGCCTTTTGCACGAGACCTGCGGTGTCAAGTTCGTAGGATCAGGGTTGTACTGATAGTTGAACGTCGCTGTACCGAAAATGAGTGGTGGGAGTATGCTGGACAGCGAACTCTGGCAGAGTCGTGCAAGGACATGTTGGGTACGATCTGGTCGACTATGCGACGGCCGGCGTGGTACTTGGACAGCGCAGGTGACCTTTCAAGGTGTGCAACACCTTCTTTCCAGAACTGATCGATCGAAAGGCGTTTGTCTCACTTATCCACACTCGGAATGCTGACCGTACACGAAGTCGACTAGGCGCTTCCGATCTTGGACTCTCGCAGCTTGGGTTGGTGGGCACCAGCGAAGAGAAAGTTTACTCGTGAGAAGATCAGGTATGGTCACGGTCCGAATAGACGAGCGACACAAGAGTCATAGCATGGTGGATAGCGCGGAGAGGGGAAAGCCAAAGAGACGTGTTATATGTCCTACGAGCTCAACGCAAAGCGGCATCTCACCCCAAGTGTTGAAGTCATCGATGTAATGATTCCAGCCCGCGACGGGCCTGGACAAATACGCGTGTCAAAAGTCCGTCCGGCGCAACACGCTATCGCCGTGCGGACGAGGGACAAGCAGGGCGGGAGTGGGCAGCGATCGTCCACGGGCTGCGGCAGAGATCGGAATGTGGGAGCAGCAGGTTTTGTTGCGCCCATGGCTAACTGGATCGGGATCTTTGTTCCAGTGAGTGATGCGGCGTTGTTCCTCCGCGCGCGGCTTAGCTTTGAGCTCGTCATCTCCAGCTGCCTCGCTCCTGCCGCCCGCGGCTTCTGCGCCTTCCAGAATATGCACGCACGTGGCTGCCGTCCTCGCTGCTCTGCCCTCCGGCTTATCGCCAGACGCGTCGTGCTCGGAAGCGCCTCGATGCAGTGACACCGTTAGCACAATGGTCTCCGAATCAGCCCTCGCATCAACTGTCTTGTGTTACATGCTGCTCACACCACATCCATGGCTGACCGCCACATCACACCCTTGGTCTAGGCAACACTTTTGGGTTGTGATGCACACAGAGAGGCTCATGCCGCGGAGCGTAAGCGCGTAATCGATGCGATGCGAGCTCGACCTCGCTATCAGATCGAGCTGCACGCGATGCTCTCTGCCCGAGCGAGACACATGTCGATCAGGTGCCACAACTCGGCCACTTGCATCTTCTTGGATCCTGACGCCCGGAGTGCCTGGTGGCAGCAGCTTCGCGACTGTCCGACCGCATTGAGACGATCCACTGCGAATATGAGCTGAGTCTCCGTGCTCGCCTTCGGTCACGACCGATACAGCATAGCGAGAGCCGCTGTCGTCTTCAAACAGATCCGGCAGGATCGCAGCTGCGACTGCGAGCGGATCATGCAGAGGTGGACCCTCCGTCAGGCCAAACACCTCGGCGTACGTGGCCGCGAAGTAGGTCACGATTTCGTGGAACAATTTTCTTGTTGTAGTCGCCACTGTCGTCGCAGCAGCTCCCTCCACTTGTGTCCTGTCTCCGCCATGCAGAATCACCTTCAGAACATCGGCGGTCGCCAGAAATTGATGCGTCAGGTCAAGCGGAATCAGTGTGGTTCTCGAGCTCAACTTCCCATCCTGCAGCACCGCCGCAGCACTCTCAGGGTCAATGTAGATGTTGTACTCTGCCCATGGCGTCCAATTGCCGAAGCGCTCGCCCTCCCGTGGAGTGAGCCAAGCGGTGCATCTGTGAAACCTCCTCCAATAGCACCGCCCATAATGCTGAGACCCGCTATGTGTTCAACCAGGCCAGGATAGACTGCGAATAGCAGTGCAACGTTCGTCAAATTCCCTGTCGCTACGAGCCACGGTGTGCCCGCTGGCTGTGCAATGAGCGCATTGTACATGGCAGTAACAGCTGGACAGTCCTTCCGCGCCTCGAATGCTGGTCTGGGCAGACATGTCGTCCCATCGAGACCGGATGCGCCATGTATATCTGGCGCTGATGCAAGGCCTCGGCAGAACGCCTTTTCAGCACCAATGTATACTGGTACGTCGGTGCGAGACAATGCTGTCAGGATCGAGATTGTGTTGCCTTGTTGTGTCTGCAAGACTGGCGTTTCCGTAAACCGTGCTTACGCCAAGCAGTCTTGCGGCAGGATGATGCGCAGCGAAGAGCAAAGCGAAGGCATCGTCATGGCCCGTATCGACGTCGAGCCAGACTGGGATACTTGATTGCGACATTTTGCCCCGGTACAGCGTCTAGAACATCCACGCTCTATGTGCCTGAGCGAAGTAGATTCGGAATGTTCGGTGGACTTTCGATCCTGACTGATGATTGAAAGTCTATCCAAAGATCTCTATTTTTGACTTGTGGGTCGTAATTGTGGTCATGAGTCAAGTAGAATACATTTTACCCAACGCTACAAGAGACACGATCCACATAGGTGTGGCAAATGTGAAAGAAGAGGCGGTGATGGCAAACTGTTAGCAAAGCTACAGTAATAACAGTACTTATGATAGCAGTCAGATACTCTGCAAAGTATGGCTCACGTTCAGGATATATGCGATCTTTTGATCAAGAACCTGTGTAGTATGCGTCTGTTTGATGCTATTGTTCTTGAAATTCATAATGCCTTAGGGTTGTGGTAATATTTTCGTGTCATCGCGGTCGAGCATGTGGATAATGTAAATATCCAGATATGTGCCTTGACAGCATGGCTCGGCGACGCAATGTTCATGCAAGAAGTATCTAGGCATGGGAGACCTCGCCGCTGCTCATGGCAACGTGGATCCTCAGTGCGGAAGGGCGAGTCTCATACAACCAGTGATTGAGATTGTAATCAAAGCCCACAATTTGGAATCCCGCGGCGAAGCGGGGCAGCCGATGACGGAATCAACGACCAGAAATCGCGAAGAGCAGATTATTGATAATCATTTCCCCAGTGCCACAAAACTTTGCGACGCTCCAGCAACCAGTCGATTGAATCATTCAGACATCCAGATCGAAACCTCGCACTAGTCCACAGAAGACATGGCGTCCAGCAGCGTTATCGACATTGCGACTGAGCACGACTTTGCGCAACGGGTGTCCACCTTGCCTGCGCAATGTTTGGCTGTGATTTACTTCCATGCGCCTTGGGCAGAGCCCTGCAAGCAGATGTCCAGCATTCTCTCATCACTTGCCAGCACATATCCCGCGACCTCGCCACCCCAGATCGCCTTTCTGGCTCTCGATGCCGAAGAGCTCTCAGAAATCAGCGAACAGTACGATGTCACACAGGTGCCATTCCTGGCACTGCAGCCGCAACGGCAAGGTTCTGGAGACCGTCCTCGGTACAGACGCAGCCAAGATCAGGACCACGGGTGGAAAAGTATGCGGGATCGTCGGCGGGAGCAGGAGAGGCCAGCAAGCCTAGCCTGCCGCCAGCACAGCAGGTCACGCGAGCACCGGAGAGCAAAGTGGCTACGCAGGCGAACGGATCTGTAGCGCCCATCGGATCACAAGCGCCGGAGGAGACGAAGGAGACGACGAAGGAGGAGCTCGACGCTCGCCTCTCAGAGCTCGTCAAAGCTGCACCGGTGATGCTCTTCATGAAGGGAACACCCAGCGCACCCCAGTGCGGCTTCAGCAGACAATGCGTGGCGATCTTGCGTGAGAATGGTGTGAAGTATGGCTTCTTCAACATTCTGGCCGACGATGAGGTACGGCAGGGTCTGAAGGAGTTCAGCGACTGGCCTACATTCCCGCAGATTTATGTGAGCGGTGACCTGATTGGAGGATTGGACATTGTAAGTGAAATTGTTGAATGCGACCTTGGCTTTGTTGCAAGACTGACGATATCCACACAGCTGAAGGAAGAATTCGAGAATGATCCGGCATTCCTCCAGGAGTATTCAGTGCAGAAGGCCGTTGCAGCATGATCAAGCGCTTGGCGAAGCTGCGCTTGAGCTTAAAGCAATTTCCCTTCATACGCATCCGAGACTTCGGTCTGCCGCTCTCAAAATGCAGATCCGACGTGCCTGAACTGTCATACGGCGCTGATGTGCTCGACCGTGGAATAGGGCTCCCTTGTAACCGTGCAGAGGACAAAGCCATCGCGGCGATGCTTGAGCAATCTGTTCGGAGTGGGTAATGCTCAAGACCACGTTGTGTCTTGTCAACTCAGGTGGATCTTTTGGCGTATGGGTTGCTTACCACTAGCGAATCGCACTCATGAACTTCTACACTTCTTTGTTACATACCAGCGTCGCTCTGCCCGTGTACCCGACCTGCTAAGCGGCCTGACTGCATGCTTCAGTGAGCAAAGTCATCTCAACACAGCAAGCGGTACATACGACATAGCAAAAGGGAGCATCGCGTCTCGTCATCGACCTGTAAGAATGGGAATCTCACATAATAGCGGTCATGATCGAAAATGGGATATAGACTACGAACCTTACTGGCTATCAAGCAGACTGCAAGATACCTGCTACCTAGGTAGTTGATGAGGGATATGAGCAACCTTATCACGTGATGGCGGTGTGCAACTTCACTTCATCGAAGCTTTCAAGCGTGGACAATGCGTGAATATGATGTGTTGGAATTATGTTTTGATACTCTGCATGCTCTCGTTCAATCAAATACTTTCATCGTTTTTGCCAAAGACCCGTCAATTTTCTAAAATCGGGTCTGCATACCCTTGAGAATGCTGTAGTCCAACAGTCTATATGGCTACTTTTCGAGGTTTTCTTTCCGTTCCCGCTCCTATGCTCGCCACCCAACCCAAAACGCCGATGCTCAAAAGCCTAGCAAAAATCAAGAACTCAAGTCGAAGGTTTCAGGAGTATCTGGCAGAAATGCCAGACTGAATGAAGATACGATGCGAACTGCCCGCATACAGATCATGCGAAGATCTTTTTCAAAAGCGCATTACGCAGCAATCGGCTGGGCCTCGTCGATG